>JARJDU010009158.1:0-11806 GCA_030264695.1 Lissagria laeviuscula
AATACATGTAACAACAGGTGTGTTAGATTACATACTTTGAGATGGTTTTGGAAGTTGGGATATCAACAATCTTGCAAAAGTAATACCTCGACTAGTTAAAGCCATAATTTAATACGGATAAAAATATTATTTTGGAGAATTGTAATAAGGTTATTTGTGCAGTGTTGCCAGGTGATTTTATATTTAGGAACCAGATTCGTGTAAAATAACACCAGATTTGAAAAAAAAACTTTTATTTAAATTAATTATTTTTAATTGACAAAAAGCAAAAACATGTCTGTTTGAAATAAAATTACCATTTAGTACTCATGTTCATAGTTTATTTAATACTTAAAAAATATTCACAAATTAAAAACACTAGACTTGGCAACCCTGCCAACGAGAAATTACGCATTGTACAATTAGATCAAAGATGTCACCATTGCAAAATCATCAAATCAATTTAAAAAAAAGCTAATTATATTTAATGAAATTAAAACTTATTACATTACATAAGCCAGTAATAAACACTTTCTGAATACTATGCTAAAGTTCATAAAAATTGCTACAATTGAATTGATAAAACAGAGATATAATAAAAGTGATTCTTCATTGCTGCACATGAAAATTTTCATGACACAACGCCAAGATTAAAATTATTCTTGTCTCAATCTCCATCTTTCTTGTCCTTTTCTTCAATATCCATTTTCTCAGATTTGTCTTCCGTTGTCGAAGATGAAGCCGATTCATGTCCTCCTTCGTTGGGGCCTCCAGGCATACTTTCTTGTCCAGGTCTATCATCTGAACCAATTTGTGAAGGATAGCCGCCAGGCATAGAATGTTCCGGTGGTCCTTGACCTTCTGGTACACCGGGATGACCATACGGATGATGTGGTCTAGGCATATGAGGCGGATATTGTGGATATGGTTGATTATAATAACCATGTGGTGGATACTGAGGATAAGGCTGATGATAACCTTGTTGTTGTGGATAAGGATAAGAAGGATGTGGCGGGCGTGGTGGTAAAGGCACAGATTGCGGATTTCCTGGGCCATACTGTTGATAGGGATACTGTCCGGGAGGCATCATAGAACCTGGCGGTGGTGCAGGTCCTCCAGGATGAGAAAGTGGTGCGTTTGAATGAATGGGGGGCGTTGACGAATGCGGCGGACCAGGAGCATGAGTAGATGGTACTCCTGGATGAGAGGTAGGTGTGTTTGGATGAGAACTAGGAGCATTAGGATGAGGAGAAGAGTGACCAGGATGTGAGTGCGGAGGTGTAGAACCTGGATGGGACAATGGCAATCCAGGATGGCCTTGTGGATGTCCCGATGATTGGGGTCCGTTCGGTGGATGACCGTTCGAATGAGGTGGGCCTTGTGAATGCTGAGGACTTGAACCGTGACCACCCTGCGGATGTCCAGAAGGTGTTTGAGTGTGTGGTGGAGGTCCTTGAGGATGAGGTGAAGCTTGAGAGTGTGGTGGTACTGGAGGATGTGGAGGGCCTTGAGAGTGAGGAGGACCTTGCTGGTTTGGTGGTCCTTGTGGATGTTGATGAGGAGGTCCTTGAGAATGTTGATGAGGTGGTCCTTGGGGATGAGGAGGACCTTGTGAATGGGGTGGGCCTGACATATGAGGTGAGGCTTGTGAATGTGGTGGTCCTTGTTGATGTGGAGATCCTTGTTGGTGGGGTGGACCATGCTGATGTGGAGGACCTTGTTGATGCGGTGGGCCTTGTGAATGAGGCGGACCTTGAGAATGTGGTGGGCCTTGTGAATGTGAGGGCATCTGCCCATGCAGTGGTCCCTGTTGATGAGGGGGACCTTGTGAATGTGGTGGACCCTGAGGATGTGTTGTTGCTTGTTGATGCTGCGGCGGTGGTCCTGACTGATGTGGAGGGCCTTGCATGTGCGACGGCATTTGGCTATGGGTAGACATAGGAGGATGATGTGAATTTGGACCATGCGGTGGACCTTGACCATGCATTGGCTGATGTTGACCACTAGGCGACATTGTTGAATGCGGCGGTGTTCCGGGTGTAGAATGTGGAGGTGTTGTATGAGGTGGCATGCCCAAATGAGGGGGCTGCATGTGCGGCGGTGGTCCATGATGCATCTGCGATGGATGTTGCATTGGAGGCATGCCTGGATGTGGCACATGGTGCGGCGATCCTGGGTGGCCATGGTGCATTGTTGGGCTATGAGGTTGGTGTAATGGTGGTGCAGTTGTGTGAGGCGGCTGCTGCGGATTGGACATCGCGGGCGGTGGATGCTGCTGGGGCGGAGGACCTTGTTGTGGAGGTGGTTCATCAATCTGCATCTTTTCTTCTTTAAGATCAATTACAGGCGGCACGGTGGCGTAGTTGCCGTTAGGTACTGGAGTCGCTTCCTTATTGGGCTCCGACAGCTTCTCCATTTCTGGCTGCAACTGTTGTTCTTGTTTGATGGGCTAAAAAGAAAGGACTTTAGTCATAATGAGCGGTGTTTATTGACACATTGAACAGACTAGACTAACAGCGTGCAATAAGGCTTTTTCACAATAACATAGGTAGAGGTGGAGTTACCTGGATGTAATGAAGTACTACGCCCTGTTGTTAATGTTAATTTGCAAAGAGAATGTCACAGCATTATACATTTACACAATTAAAAAACGTACTAGGAATGCCCTTTTCAAAAGAATCAACTACTCTTGGCGGTTTAAATTGTTGAAGCAGCTTTGACGGTTTCGTCAATTATTATTGTATTGACTATCAAAAATTGATCATTTTTAATTTAAAAATAATAATGAGCATAAACAAAATTGTATATATCCAAAGAAAAACGGCATTCCTAACAGGTACACATAATTGTTGGTCGGAATTAATGCGATTGATGCGTTGCTTTGTTGATTTGAAGGATGGTTTCTTGTCGGGCAATAACAGCGCGTTTAAGCACACATAGAACGAATGCATAGTTTATATCATTAGACTACCTTACCAGGAGAAAAGTTAAGAGTGCAGCCTCCTTAACTGCCAAGTCCGATCCGATTGATAACATCATTTAACAGGTAGATTCTACATTATTCTATAAAATCTTTGCTTTAGTGTAAGAAATAAACAAGAATGAAAGATCGATGGATGAGATAATGAATCGGATGATTAAATGTGACAATGCGTTCACTTATAAATTTTCCCCCAGTAAATATAGAGACATCACGTCTTTGGCATCTATGCACAATCAACGGCACATCAACACCGATGGTCACACTTGAACTTACTTCTTGATGAGGCTGTGACTCCTCTGATGGCATAGATATTGGCGGCTGCGGAGCAGCAGCCGTTGCATTCGGCTGCACTGGCTCGCTAGCACTGGCAGGAGACGGGCCATTGTTAGGTGCATCTTCGAGCTTTACCTTGGGATCGTTTTGACCCTTCATTCGCTCCTTATTCAACACCTCATATTGACGCTCTACAAGCTTCTGAAAGGTGTCGTCATCCACAGCTGGTTTGCAATGCTACAACAATTAATAATAAATGAAGTAAAACTGCGCTACACGATGTACAACAATCGTATTTGTAAATAATTAATACTTTTTTCAACTCCTCTTGAAACTGTTCACTGCTCTCAATGAATTTACGCTTTTTAGCTTCAAACTTCTCTTCGATTTGTTGTAATTCAGCTTCAAGCTTTTTCTGGTGCATGGTAAGAGATTGCACCTGACGTTTCAATACTTGCATTCGACCTGTGGTTACAACCGAACGGACGTCAGGAACCACCGTGTCCGAGAAGATCTCATTAATAAGTCGATGATTGCGCAGATATCTAGCATAAGCTACGTGTTTCACAGAATATCCTTCGTCTTGGTCTACAAGCGTTATATAATTAGTTGAATAGCTACAAATTCTAAATTACCAAGCATTATTATTCACCATCTTCATCTTCGGCAGGCTGGATATCGATTCTTCGATCACCTGCCTGCTGCTTGCTACTATCACCACCACGACTTCTCTCGTGCGTGTCCCGTTCTTCTCCACCAGAAGCAGCTCGATTCTTAGCGGCGACAAATGCCAAATACGCTGGAGAATTTTGATAAGTCTTGAAGTTCTTATCATATTCCACTTTCTCCACTTCGTATTCTTCCACATATTCGTTTTTCTCATCCTCCGGCAAATCGCGCCACATCTGCCCGATGATTTTACCAATCTCCCATAGTTTTAATTCGGGATTTTGAGCCTTAACTATGTCCCATACTTTGCGACTGTATCGCATGTAAGGCATTAGTGGCTTCTCTGGGGGTTTTGGTGGTTTGGGAGTTTTTGAATCATTCTGTATATAGCAATAAATTGGTTAGGTAAATAAGTATTGCGAAATTAAATTATGAAGAAGACTTACTGGAGCTGCGCTTTTACCAACTTTTTGAGGTAAAAATGATGAATTGCCACTGGGTGTTGTAATAAATGGATTCGTTTCCTTCTAGAAATGTGAAATCACTTAATAAATGCAGTTCAATGCTATTTTACATTATACACATTTTACAAGCATGTCTTTTTGTATGTTATACTTACTCCAGAGCCTTGACTGATACCCCCAGAAGCCCTCAGCCGTTCTAAAATTAAGAATAAATTATGGTAACATTATATGTTTGGTTAATTACAACATTTTTCTAAAAATAAGAAACACACTGATTTACAGCATGCCATACCATGAAACAGCAATGGACATCTCTATATTAGTTATAAAATATAAGAAATCCATTGCAGTTGAACAGTAAAATGTTCCAAATGCATTATAAACATGTAAACTTACCAAATAAGTGCAAAAAGTGCTAGGTCTTACAAAAATACTACCGTTTTTTGAAGAACAAAACCAACATAACTTGTAATGCAGTTAATTTTTGTAACACCCAGCAACAGTTGACAAATGTTCAATGTTTGTTGCTATGTTGCTTGTGAGCAAAATGTAGTCTAACTTAATTACAGCAATAAGCAGTATGATAACTATTTTTGATATTAATGAAGCATAGATTGTCAAACAAATGAATGTTAATACTGATACATTATTGATTTCAGATCTAATTGTGAAAGAGAGAATCATTTTTTACCTTTCAATATGTTGAAAGTCATCGGAGAACCTGCGAACAGCAAATCTGAACAACAAACACAAACAAAGCAAAATCATTGCCACTAAAACTACGAACACAAACATTTTGCAAATAAGTTTTACTCTGGGTAAAGAAATATTTACAAATTGTTTGTGCATGCTTACATTACTAAGTAAAACATCATTAACTAAAAGAATATCATGCACTTATTTTCAAAATACGGTTTATGAAACTTATCATAAAGGCTATATTTAATAGGTAAAGAAATAGATATGCCTTCATCTAACAGATCTGTATGGTTGCATTTTATATTAAGATGCATCCAAAATGTTGATTATAGTCAAAAGCAAATTCAACAGGAAAACAGAATATGCATGCGAGCACTAGGCAACAAGCCACTTAAATCATCAGGTTTGTACTCTGTTACTTTGCATGGACAACCCTCATTGGAAATTCAATCATTCGGATCAAATACACATTAAAAATAAACAAAAAGGTCATATGTATTATTCTAGTCTATTTTCTTACGGTTTGGCGTCTGTGGTCCACCCATTGGCGAGGAGACCTGCTTATAGTTGCTTGGTAGAGCCATTTCGCACCTTTAATTAAGATAGTTGCACTTTAACGTCTTACTGATCTTACATTTCTTCACTTTTACCTGGTTTTAACCAAGAATAGAAAATATAATCATGGAGTTTTCGTTAAAGTTCTGGTAATGGCGCCGGGATTGAATACAAACCAAGCTAAAATGTGAAGACCGCCATGGCTGCAATAATTTTAGGAGCGATTGTCGCGCCTCTCGTAAAAGCATTGTGAACTATAAAGTAAAAAGTTTCAAAATAGGCAAAGAAGATAAATGCTATTGTTCTGCGTATAGTAAATAAAGTAAATAATTATCTACTCTGTTAAACTACTATGCAATGCAAAAAGATTCTCTTTAATTTACTTTATCAAAAAACTATTAATGCGGCATCTACACACCCAACTTAAGTCCGCCATTTCATGATAACGCAAGCAATCTATAAGTGCGTTCTTAAATTACCCTAGAGGCCTTTTAAAACGAACGCTACTGAGGTAACAGAGATCACACAATTGCAAATCTTCAGATTGCTGGTTGTCGCTTTGACATTTATTTTAATTTATGAATTATATACATTTGTCGGACTGTTTCAAAAATGGTTGCAACAGCACTCATTTTAAATAGTCTCTTATGATAGCGTAGGACATTTTTACTAAAAATAGTGTACTTTAGTAAGACACAATAACATTCATTTACATTTTCCGCATTGACGAGATACGTTGAACTCGGTGCGGTCTTTTCCTTCTGCACCTCATCTTCCTTAAAATAAAAATAAAATAAAAAAGCACTACCCTGCCACCAAATTGTTTTAAATTAGAATTGTTAACGATAGAGTTTTGTTAATCTCTTTGAAGTTTTTGTTTGCCAATAACAGAAAAGAATAATAGGTCAAACAAAACATTCAATTGTTAAATTGAATTCAATTTAATTTAAGAAATTAATACGTCCAGCGCATTGATGTGCTTTTGGTTCTAAATCCACGAGTCACAGTCGTACAGCACGATAGGCTTTAACATGGTTGAAAAGACCTAGAGTTTTATGTTTTTGTGTATGGTTGTTGATTTAAATATTAGTCCCAAAGAAGAACTAGACGTGCAAGATGTGGTAAAGTAAACCAGGAACAGACGAAGACATTGGGCAGATCACATTTAAAGAATGGAAAAACAGATTAGCAAAATGGGCACGGGAGAACTGGCCACCAACGCGAAAGCCAGCCGAAAGACCACCTAAGAAGTGGAAGGATGTTAAGTTTCTACATTTGAGGAAGCAGCAACATGAAATAACAAGAAATTCCTTAACATAAAAAAAAAAGAATAAAAAAAGAAATTCAAAATCTATCACTGGACAGGACCAAACGCGAGTCCGGTTCAAAATGTAGGTTTGGAGCCTGAAACTAGAATGAAAGTTGCAAGTGCAAAACGGTCCTGAAATCGCTCAAAATTTCAAAAATTTTGAAAAGCTAAATTTAATTGCTTATTTGAAATCAGTACAATAATTTCAGGGAATAAGATGGAAATAATGTTGTTTTTAGCCCTATTTTGGAAAGAATGGAACATGAACATAGATATGGATTTAAAAGGGATTTAATTAGGTTTTGAGCAATGATGAAATTGTTTGTCGAACAACATGTGCTAAAAACAAGAAAACTATATGTTCTATCCTAAATTTGAGTATTTTTCCGAAGCCTAGAACTATCTTAAACATACTACTACATTACGTTTCAGTAAGATAATTAATTTAGAAGCAATGAGCAATTAAATTTCAAAAAAAGGAATTATCTAGAAAATCGCCTAAGGGTGATTAAATGACAAAATTCGAAAAGTTGCTATTTAAGCTCTTTTTTTGTAGCCAACAAAAGTAATAACAAACTCTCTCTATAAAAGTTAAAAATTAAACAAACTGTTTCAATATTTTTGTTCAATTGCAAAATTTTTGGTTTTCTTTTCATTTCAAACGTGTTGTACTTATTTTTGAGCGCACTAATAAATATAAAAAATATAGTAGAAAAAATAAAATCAAAGTTTATACTTGCTATTACTGTATTCTTTATATGACATTGAAATTAACAACAATATAATATTCATTCGAGTATATAATTATTCGGAAAGAATATAGAAGATATAAATACAACAAAAACAACAGTAAACAATGTGAAAATAATGCTTTGAATCACAAAAATTCGCTCATTTTCTAAATATGTACAATAACATAATTGCACACTCTTTACAATAAAATAACAATAACAAATTGCAATATTTAACAAATAAATTAAAATGCTCTATCAAATCAATGATTTAGGAACAATATTTTATAATTTGCAAATACGTATGCAAAATACATTTTTTGGCACACTAAACACCAATTATGTGTATGTATATGTGGTCGTAGAAAATATTTAGATATACATTAGCTAGTACATATTATAAACTGAAATCTACATGGTAAATCTTATATAGGATATATTCTATTGTTTGGTCTTTAGATACCATGCTCGTCTAGGTATATCCTCTTCTAAAAATATGTTTATTAAAGTTTTAATATCATAATTATATCGTGTCTCGTTCACGACTTACAAAGATGTATCTGATTATCTTATATGCATATGTGATCTTATAATATAACATATATAATATGTTTATTTAAAATTTTAGTTTCTGATAATTACTGATTTGACTAATTCAAATGGTCTGATTTTGTTTGCAAAATCACTAGATTAATATATGTATACCCCGCAATTGTGTTTTAATTATTATCAAAGGTACCAAACGACAATGTATATATTTGAAAAAACTACATCTAATGTTGTACTTTATTATGTGGATGAAAATGTTTTGACCTTGTTTTGGTATGATTTTGAGCAATTTTTTGGGTTGTTTGGATTAACAAAATCCAGTCAGGTTGAGCAAATTGATTATGATATTAATTAATATGTTTAACTATTCTAACTTGATATTAATACAATTAATATGTGTCTAATTTGAGAGGTAGTTAAGTTTTGATATATCTATCCTAATATTATTATTATTAGTTTGATAATCCTCGTGAACAATATAGAAATATGTGTGGAACTTTAAGTTGCAGTAATAAATGTGCAAATGTTTCAAAACAATATTCAAAAGCGCATAATAAAGAGAAACAAAACTATTCTTCTCTGCCTTGGGTATCATACAAGTAGCCTCCATACAATCGAGTTTTTTGCCGCTCTTCTCTTGCACCTCGCCTTTAGAATTTGCTTGTCGTGTTGCAGTGCTGACCTTCTTGGTCTTCCTCGTCTTCTCATTACTTGCATTTTGCTGATGATTGCTCCCTTTGAAAAATAATGCTCCCCCATTCTTACTACATGAACTGTACATTTTAGTCTTTGGATTTATGCACTGTTAGATAGTTTCGGCCTCTTCATGTGCCTGTAGACTTTGTTGTTGTCCATTATCGATACTAGTATTTTTACACAGGATCTTTCTCTGAAATACGTCCAGCGAATTAATGTGCTTTCGGTTCAAGATCTCCGAGTCACCCGCCGCACAGCACGATAAGCTTTATCATAGATGCGAAAACCCAGAATTTTATGTTTCTGTGTATGGTTGTTGATCTAAATATTGATCCCAAAGCGGCATAAGCAGTGAGAGATTTATGCATAGACGCAGGAAACGCATTTCAAGCCAGGAGATGGGGGCTTCAAATTAATAGAAAATATAAAATGAACACTGAAATGAGAGCTCCGTCAGATTTAAATGTGCCGCTGAGCTTAAACTTTGTTTGCTTTAATTATGCTTTGACGTAGTTACCTCAAGACTATTAGTTATTACTGCATTTATTGATTTTTTATAATAAATAGATTTAAAACATTTCTCAGGGATCCGATAGCACGGTTTACTTGGTTAAAAGGTTCTGCCACATTGGCTCTAGTTGGTTCTAAGCATGTTCATGTTTCATTAAAGTTCAAAATTCGCCTCAAACACTACTGAAATCTGTGTGTGAAAACTATTTCTTATTTCTAAGCACCTAGTACTCTTGTTGGGTACACCCTTGTAATTGAACAAAATAATGATTAATGAATGTGCAGATTTAACTCAAACTTTTACAAATATTATTCATTTAACAAACAACGTAAATGTATTGACCGAAGATAAAATATATGACCTTAATGCAAAATCAAAGCCTAATTTCACATATAAGCAGGTTTCATCTTATACGCCCGTTTCCAAATCTCACACAAGCACACAGTGCTATGAAAGCGATAGAATATCGCCAATGGCATTGATACATGTGTGATGATAGTCCATGCCCAAAGTCCATAAAAATGCAATTGTATGGGATGCGATTCAGCTCTTGATTTCTCTAGAGTATTAATCGCCCACATGGCCAAATTAGTCACCAACAAAAACGTCACAATTTGGCGAGCGGGCTTCTTACGTATTTGTTCAGGCGTCGCGCAAGATCTCCGAGATGCATCTAATATAAATATTGTCTGGCAAGTAGTTTGCACCAAGGATGCCAATGCTGTAACCAGCACCAAAACCGTATTCTTCTCGATCGTGAATTGACCTCCAATAATTGTAAAAGTACTATAAATGTACATCCCAGTTTGCGCTCCAACAAGAAGAATGTTATCCAATTGCAAGTTTCTGGACCCATCGTACTTCAACTGGCGAACTTGCCACATACCTGCAAGGGTTGCTAGAGTTGTCAAACCATACAACGTTAACTCAGCAATATTCACTTCAATTACTGCCAGACCGACGAATTCCGCACGAGATATCAAGACAAAGAATAATATTAGTGATATTATCGTGAGAACAAGCAATAAAATTCCAACGAAGAGTCCCTTGTGAGCTCTAGAACAATCCACAGAGTAGTGATGCGGAGTTCGTTTGATGTTTAAATCCGGTTGGAGTTTCAGAGCAGAAGCCTTTTGGGGCAATTTGGATATACTTCTCCACATGACGTAAAGAATGGCAGCGCATATTAGGCTGTACTCAATTGTACAAGGGAATAAAAATGGAGAGGCGTCTTGCACCAAGGAGCCGATTATGTTTGTTCGACGGCACTCATACAAATGATGAGGCCCTTTCAATCCTCGTGGTACAATGTGATGGTGTTCATGAGCGTCGGCAGGATGTTTCGCGAGCACTGGTAGTAAGCCTAGCACATTCTGCTTGTGATATGGAATGCGATGCGATATACGTAATGAGTTGTTTTCGGGATTGTAGAAGGTCAAAATTTCGTGTTTTGTTTCTTGGACTAGGACGAGCAACCAAACTGATAAATTAGTGCCGATCATGTGCATGAGACCAAATCTTGCTGTTATTTTATGTTTGTATACTCGCATTTGCTATAAAATAAGATAGATAATTATATTTTAATTAAATATTTGTACAAATAAAACATACCTCGTTGTTAAGGAATATAAAATACATTTGTATAAATATGAAAGCCATACGGGTAGCTGGTGTTAATGCGAGAAATATATTATGGCACTTGGTGTTATGTTCCTGTTCAAAGTATTGGCCAAATTCCAATCCTGAATATATCATACTACCAATTCCGAAAGCTATTAACATTGTAAATTAATTTATTAGTATATGAATAAAGTTTAGATAGAAAATCATCAAAGTTTCAGAATTTAATAAACTTTTTATCGTAGACTGTTATTCTAATAAAGAATACAAACTGGTTTTTGCATTCTAGTTATTGCTAGCAATTTTGCTTTTAATGCTCTTGTTCTAATTATGAGATAATTATTCTCTTACTAATCCGATCCCCTCTATGAGTTCCAGGAGTATTGGCCATAATATGGTCTTCAACTCGTCGATGAAAAGCATTGCTTCCCCGTGAGTTCTGTGCGATGCTTCTTATACGCTTTCTATTTACTCAGCAAGTGGTAAAAAGTCTTATCTTCCTTTTTAGTTTTAGTCTGCTTATTAGCTCAGGAAAAAAACAGCAAGACCCGGTTGGGCGCGAAAAAAGTTGGGAGGCTAAGACCTTCAAAAGGTTGTAGTGCCACAAGAAGATTTATGCTATGTGTCTGCTCAAAAAAGTAATAGACAAAAATAAAAACAAAGAAAACTTATGAAAGTTAAGTATTTACAATTTTCAGAAATAAAACATTACATGCAGAAAATATATTCTAATGCCGTTACTAACAGCACCTCACGAGGAAAATTTCT
>JARJDU010009174.1:0-23113 GCA_030264695.1 Lissagria laeviuscula
TATATATATATATATATTCTGCTTGCTTTTTCTTATCGTTATCTGCGTGACGAATGTACAACTGCATTTTCTACAAACTAACGCGAGCGCAAGATGTATGCCCCGCGCCTCCGCCAACACTGTCGTCTCGTCGCCGTCTTATTTGATGGCTCTACGTTCACTCGAACATTCTTAACTTCCGCATCGGTTTTATTGTCATTCGGCTTTCGATCGTAATTGACATTCGAGACGAAGTCACGTCGTATGGGGTCTGGGGCTTCTTCTTCCGCTTCGCGCGCTCTTTTTATTTTTTTCGGTTTTCTACATTCTACGCTGGGAATTTTAACAAGAGGCAATCGTTGCAATTATGCGACGTGTCCTTGTTATCCTGGTGTTGTTACAGACAAGTCGCAAATCTAATTCAGAGCTATTCCTACACCGCGAGATCTGATCAGATTTTATTTCAAAAATGTACTTTATTCGAAATAGAATGATAAAAATTGTTACAGGCGCCGCCGTCTGCATGAATAAGTTTGCATGTTAACAAAACAAAATTGTAATTCATTTCCGGTAAAACAAAGCAAGCTAGCTTTTGTATTAGCAGGCGTAATCACGGAACAAAAAGGATACAAAGCGCGCTGAGGCAGTATAGCTGTACAGCAAAGGGCGGCAATAAAAGTCGCCTTTTTGTCGTCCGGTGCCGATGCTATGCGTTTGTCCCATTCATAGCCGACAGCAGTGCTGCAGCAACCTGCTCGAAAGTCGTGCGCTGCTAACACCGATTTCGGAAGCGAGAGACGCCGAGATTTTTATCACCCGCTATGATTTATGTACGCACCCTCGCACCGCTTGTTGTATCTTTTAGATAATTACTGCTCGAGATGAAAATGCGAGCTGCTCAGCCTAGCACTAGTACAACTTGACAACTTCGTAAATGATATTCGCAGTTTGGCATATTTGCTGCCGCATATAAAAACAAAAATGGAACGAATATTTTTCGGAAAAGAGCTCATTGTTGCGAGTAGGAAATGGTTTAGAACTCCCAAACGTGGCATATCGCAATGTAGCACCATTTCCACGCCACATCGCGGCTATAAAGTAAAACAGCGCTGAATTTATCAAATGAAAACGGGCTGCACACCTGTGTTGTCTCGTTTTCCCCTAAGAGCTTCCCCAAGTTATTTATCGATTTTCCGATGGAACCGCCGGGAACACCGATGTGGCTGTCCCGATGAGGGTTGATTTTCGGCTTTGGATCGCTTCGAATTTATTAATTTCGCCTGTGCCTAATCGCCCGCAAGGCGAAATCTTATAGAATTACCCACAGGCCACTGATCGGGATAATAAAGTTAGCCGTTTGCTTCTTTAGCTACATCTGTGGTTCAGCTGAACTTAATATGTTGAAGTAATAGCTTGTGATTTGTGTGTAAACTAATGCTGTTGTTTATTTATTTAAAATTGAAATTTAAACTGCTGTCGATTTCCTCCCCAAAGTTATACAAAAAGGAAGAGTTTTATTGAAATATTATGTAAGTTTGACGGGTCTTGTAATCCTATTGAAGCAATATACATAATATACTACAAATCTGCCTTTTAGTGGGCCCAGGATGCGGCTTAGTCCCCAGCGCTTATGCAAAGGGTCAGCCAAGGGTCGCCGTATTTCACCGCACACTCGCAGCTCCGAAAAATTGCTGCGGCCGCTTCGATAATACTCTCATTCTATATACCCACCGAGTCTAGTCTATTAGATCGCCTCATACATATTTCTCATCTTCGGAGCACGAGCTCTTCAAAATCCCACACATCTTCCCATTGGCGACCGTCCATTGCGTCATGACGTTTCAAACGGCGCATGGCGAACGATCAAGATTTTAATATTTGCATCCGCTTGGGGTATTTCACGCACAATTACGATGGCCAAGGGTGCAACGGAAGAGGCACCCAAATTGTTTACGAGCTAGGGTATGTGTAGGCAGCATCAAATGCATATCGGAGCTAACTTGTCGTCTCTCTAATGGGCAAATCAGGCGAGATAAAATTGCACGTCTTAGTCTAGGCGACTCGCAGTCGGATTACAGGATTATTCCAATTAACTGGGCACATGTGACGGACACGCGGAAGCGTGCGCACCCCATTATAGCCGAACAATAACTGCCGGTCGGCCATTTGTCACAGTGTAACAGCCGCAGTCTCGTGGCGGGCTGCAAATGGGAATATTTAATGCACCGAGCACTGTTTTGTCCGTTCGGCTTCGGTGCTGAGTAATTCCGAGTCCGGCTCAGGACCGACTCAAGCAATTAGCCGAAAACGCACATAATTTCGACATTATTGAAACGAGATGAATGCATGCTTTTGAATGGCGTGCCATGGCCCGTTTGCCGGCACTAGGTTAGGAGATATCTTCTATTCGATGTCGGGATGATTTATGCCGATTTAGTTGCATGACAGTCGCACCACTATTGAGGATATCCACATTCAGAAGCTTTCTCCCCATTGCGGTACGCGACCGACGCAACCCGGAGACGTAATATCGTTGCGGATCTGACAGGGCGCGCGCGCGCTTTGTCCTCGTTTGCTTTGCACTAGGGGATGTGATATATCTACCTTCTGAAAAACGCATAAATACACTGCTTCAATTTTAATCCGAAATAAATTATGGCATCGATTTAGAGATAGGGCAGACCCGTATTTCTCTGCGCTAATGCTAATGTCACACGACCAGACGGCGCTGTTTTTTTTTATTACTAAAACCAAATCAAAGATAGAACTTACTGAAAACTTAATATAAACTCATTTCTTCATTCAGACATAGTAACACAAAACAACATAGAAAAGCTGCAGCATTCAAGCAGAGCCATTTTAAGTTCCATAATTGAATTTCTCTCCTGAAATTGGGATCAAAGATGAGCGTAATTCATACCGGCGGTTTTCTCTTGTTCGACAACCCTCTTCGTGATCTCTCCGCTTCGCTTTATTTTTCGCTTTTCAGCCGTATGTTTGTATGCCGTCAATTTTTATCGAACCGATTTCTTTCCTCGTTTCATTATTCCCCACCTTCTCCCGCAAATCCTCGGCGCATACCCCAAACCTGATCTCCCGCGAATTCATTCTTCGCTTTCTTTGTTTCTTTCGTTTTTCGTAGATTTCGCCTCTGTCTGGTCTGCCCCCGTGTCGAATTGGGGAAAACGTAAAAAGTGGCATTACCACCACCGGTTGGCATTAAGCGAACCCACATCATTGCCCCCCATTTGATTCGCCCGACCATCAAGCATCCAGCTATCAACCTCCAGAGCGAGCGGCCGATCATCAGCCCGAAAGAAAACTCTACGCGCACCTTTCCATCTCGTTTTATCGCTCTTTGCCGCCTTCGCGCTCACTCATCCAGCGTTCCCTTTCGCAGGACGGATATTTCCGAGTGATGGATGACTCCCAGGACTCGTATTAATGGCTCCAACATCTGTGCACACGTCATATTACAAACGCTAATAAATTGATTACTGAACGAACATAAAATATATGTATATGTATCACACATGGAATATGTATGCACGCGTTCGAATTCGCGTGTTTTTTTTTTTGCGTGGAGGCGAGACAAAAGCGAACGCGATCTGTTTCATAGCTGGTATCAAAAACCTTTTCGTCGTCGCATGTTGCCATGGCGATTAGTGTAAGTTGTAAGATAACGAGATCAGGGGCGCGGGCCGTGTGCGAAACGACCGCAATGAGGAAGCCAGCGACGCAACGAGTTAAAGACTTCGTTGGCGACCCGTGAAATTGCGTGCGCCCTGCAATTCAGCCTCCTGCCGCCGTATGTATGCATTGCGTTTAGCTCGTGGCCTCTTGCCTTCGAACTAATCCACTCTCGATGCTGCTGCTGCTTCTGCTTCTGCTTCTGCTGTGGCTATTTATGCCGGAGAGGCTTTCGTCGCCGTTCTGCGTCTTCGCCTCGCCATAACAGTGACTATTAAACGCCGTATACGATCGGAATATTAAACTCTGGGCCGATGCACAATGGACGAAGCGGCGAAAAGGCAATTACCAAAAAACAGGCGTTCACCCTTAAGCAATGAACCGAGGATACGCAGAACTTAATTTCTTCTTTTGCTTCGATAATTTGCTGCCTTGCCTTTTCAGGCTAAGGATAGAAAGAAAACTTCTGGCTTATCTATCGTTGGGGAAGTTGATTGGGTTCAAGGTTGATCTCTCTTGTATCTTTAATGATAACATTTTCTACATTTTCAACATTTTTTTCTAAGTTTCTTTTTAGATTTTCTTCTTAAGATTTTATGTAAGCACAGGTATACATAATATTCTAGAAAAATTTCGATTACAAAGCTCCCTTGCATCTGGCAGGGCAAATATTTGCATAAAACATAAGTCGAAACAACTGCAGCTTGTCCCCAAGCCCTTGAGGGCACGCACGCAGCAATCGATAGGCAAGAGAACGCAGAGCGCACAATGCAGTCACGACGAGATTGAACAGTGCGCCGGGCATACATCATTGAAGATGCATTAAAATGGAAATACGAACAGAATTCATAAACAATTTCCCGAGTTGTGTGCACCTCCTCTACTGCTTAGCCTGCTTAGAAATTAATGCATCCGCCTACGAGCATGCTTCCCGCACGGCTCTGTGACTATGGGGGAAGATGATTTTATTATTCATTTGTAATTAATGTAGTGATGAATAGCCCTTTCGGTCGCCGCCGGCCATCAATTCCGATTGCAATGTTAGTAATAGAGCCGGCAAGTGCACAAAGTGTAGAAGGGAGGAGCCTGCAGGAGCTTGGGGATGAGCAGAATAAGCGAAGAGCTTGGCTTAGGTCCAGACACATCGCCGACGGCGCGCTTTTTACTGGCGAGTCCCGCACATTTCCGTATACTTGGCGTTGTTGCGATATCTTCTTCAAAGTTCAGCTTTCGATTCGAACCGTTTGCAGAACTTTTGCGACGCTTAGTATGCGCCACATGCGGTAAGAGTCGACAAACGAAAGTCGTTAGCAACGCTACTCGCCACCATGAATAACAGGAACCAGCGGGCGGGTTAAAAATTATTACGCAAAGGTCATCCCTACCTTTCTTGGTTGCGTTGAGATATAAACGTGGTCTTTTTGAATTGTTTGCAGAGTATGGTAGAAATGAATAGTCAAGGCGGCAACTCCTCCTTCTTCCATTTGTTATTCGATCACTTTAACAAATGAAAGTTAAAGTTTCGAGTGGAACAAAACAGCCATATGTATAGACGTATATTTATGTTGGCGCTATTCGCGTGGAGGACATAATAAAACTCGTCGCGAACAGTTCGCAACTCGTAGCGTCGCAAATAAAGATATCTGCAGGTGACAACACGGAACAAACAACTCGCATCGGTTCCCAGCTGTCAGCTTCTTGCAGGACTGTTTTCCTATTCTTGCGTCGCGCACTTTTATTCGCATTGTTTCCGCTACTTCTTCTTCGCTCACCTTCGTTAGAAAAACTATAATGCGTTTTTGCTGTTTCGCGATTCTTGCATCCCGCGACGAGATAAATCATGGCGCAAAACAATCGAATTACGAATTTTACTTTGTGGACGATTTGTCTACAATGATCTTGCGTATTATGTAACCGATGCGCATTGCATTGTTAAATGCAATGCCTTTACTAAGGCATGTCCAGAAGACGGATCGATGCGATGGTTGGCTAGAGGAGTTCCAGGGACGGAAGGAGCTTGATGTAGTCTGGAGCAAAGCAAGCAATTGCTGCCCTTCGTCTAAACGTGCGGCGAGCAAAACTATTTAACTTCTAGCGAGGCCATAACGTATTCCGCTCACGTTGAGCATCGTTACCGTAATATTATCATTGCTTGATAACTCGGCGCACCGAATTGTTGCTTCGCGCAAAAATCACTTTTGGATTTTTTTTCCTCCTCAGGGATGTTAGAAGTCCTGAAGCTGGCTGCAACAGCGTAATATTCTTAATCAAAATAAAAACTCGTCGGAAGAATATCAAAAAACGAGACAGGACGAGAGACCGTCGTGTCGTCTCTGAGGACGGGCGAAATGGAAAATTTAATATCCGCTTATCACTTAAACCAAAACCAGTGAAAACAGCCGTTTTGCAAGTGAGGTCTCGTCAAGCCGTTCATTTTTTCTTCTTCATTTTATACTCAAGTTTTTTTATACCTTTATACAGCAGTTTTCAAACTCATAAATCGATTATTCTTTCGAAGTAGGATGAGATGGGATTGCGTATCTATATGTATCTGCAATTATTAAAGGATAATCCACTTGAATGTCCACATAATAATCGGTTGAAACTAGACTAATACGAAGCAGCTTACGAGAAGACGCTGAGCATGGAAAGGAGGCGGCCGGCTCGAGAATCCAATTCGCCTGAAAACTTTTATTACTTCTTCTGCGTCGTTTTCCCTACAGTCGGCGGTTTTGTCTTTCTCCTGCTTGGACACTCATCGTCCATGCGGCTCTCCCATCGCTTTTTATGCCTCTTTCGGCCTTTCGGCCGAAACTATTAAACGTATCCTTACAGTTCCAACAACATTTTGGGACTTCCACTTTTTCCATGCCTATGTCATCTCTATTACAGCGGAAGTGGGCTGAGTACAGAACTCTAACAATAGCTGAGTGCTTAAGGATGAACGGTAACTATTGTAATATATGTATAATATAAATATCTAGGGTGGACAAAACGAGGATAATGCTTTTATAGCTGCTTGATAATACTTGTCTTTAAATAAATCAGATGTTTCTTACGTTTTCTGTGCGCAGATGAAATATATAAAGGAAAACAACTGAAAATGCCCTTCTGGAATAGACTTTTTCTGTGTTCACATCTGTTATATTTTTTCGAATGTCAATTAATTGATTTTCAATTTTTTATGTGTTGCGAATAAAGCATTTATTCAAACCGAATCGGAATCAGGTGCGAGCGTTCGTTGTTTACTTCGAAATTATTTACTAGGACGCTCGTACTCGAGCTCGGCTTGAATTCCTGGGAATAAAAATTGGATGGCGCATGTACCACTATTAACCCATTAAAGGCTTATCTCGCGTAAGCTTCTTAAATTTATTTTATTGTAACGTGCGCTCAGCCGCGATGCGCATTCGACCCGTCTGCGAGCAGATCGTTTCCAAAGTGTTTCATCCGCTTACGTCTCAATAAAGGGGTTTACCATGGCACTACTCTTATGGCTTTAAAATATCATCTACTTGTTTTCCTCAAACATTCATAAGGTGCACCTTACATATTCCGAATTTTTGCAATTCATGCAACTACTTGATTTACGAAGGAAAAAACGTTAACATACATTGCGAATTGGTAATTTCCACAAGCTAAGCAATATTTCCTCGGTTCTCCTTTGGCATGTCGTGGAACGCCATCCATAATCACATAAATTTGCCAGTGATTTATAGATATGTATGTATTCGCATCGGGTAGGCAGGCTAATAGTCGTGTCGCTATGCAAAGTTGAAAATAATTAAGGTCCACGCACATGTTCGACGCGGCCGGCCCGCCGAGGTCGCAGCGACCCCTTTTTAATGAGCACATCGAGCGCGAGCCCACACGCACTAAAGAGACTTCCAACCCTCTCAGGAGTCGTCGAGAGCGAGGAATACATCGGCATTCGAACAATACGCGTGTTTGTTGTGCTCTTCGTCTGGATGCTTCACATGTTCATTGCCTTGCTGCTCGGCAATGGCGCAGAGTAATTAACAAAGCATGTGCACATGGTGTGAGTTTAGTCGCGTCGGCGTTGCGCTAAGTACGAAGAGAACAGCGGCGTTTCAACTTGTCATAATCTACCATCCTGCTGGTTCGCATCCATTCAAGCGGGCATGGCAGACAGGCACGGCGCTAAAATTACATATACATCTATGTGTGTTTATATGCAAGTATGACAGGGCGCAGTAGTTAGATGCTGCGCTGTCGTAAATCTCGGTGCTATGATGAGCAGAGTATTAAAAAGTGCATGATGCATACTTCTTGAGACTTGCGTATAGGGTACATCCTTCGTTTCGAGTGTTTTTAGTAGTTTCTAGGGAGATGAATATATATATATACAGAGGGTTCATGAATTCTACGAATGCAATTGTAATAAAATTTAAGAAAAGTTTTTGCAAGCCAATGTGACAATTGAAATTCCAGACGGAGCGCGATGCTCGATTTAAATCTCGCCAAACACACGTCGATCTGCATGCATTTGCACATACATGCCTTGCTACATAACACGTACACGTAATGCGAACATATTGCAGTCATTTATATGTTTCAACGTCGAAATACCATTTGATAAGTGAATGGAAATGTAAACTGCACAATGGCTGCTGCATTGCATGCAGATCGGGAACAACTGATGTCGATTGCGTTCCTGTTGCTACTAGCAATGTCTCCACCAAGTGATCAAAATCATCGAACGAACTCATTGCAGCCCTATTGGAACTTATTCATCGCAAGAAGAACTTCTTGCTTCTTAAACCTTTTTGAAATTCTTTTATGCCGCATTTTAAAATTTCTCTTATCACAGCTGTTTGCTTGAACACTGAGTATAGTTAAGCACTTGATGCATTATGCGTTACGAGCGCTGCGAAATTCTCTCTCCTCAATCCCTCTCGCAACGTTTCCAACATGTTTAAGTTAAATCAAAACCGTTGCACACCTGCTCGGTACTTCCCATGGTTCCCGTCATTCCTGCTAGGAACTTACTGGTAATACCGGCATCCAACATGCCGTTAACGCGCGTTAGCGAACGTCAGACGCCGGATTTTCGTATAGTTAGTTCACTGGAGCAAATCGAACTTTGTCGAACTTGTAGTTTAAACAATGCGTGTATAGTTAATTTGATTAATTAATTAATTGGTGTCAATGATTTAATATATGTATATTTGTGTCTATAATATTTCAAAAATGGTTTCCAACTATTAATTATTATAAATATTTACTCATATCTACAGTTTGTTATCGATATATAGAATAAATGTTGAGCTAATGCGTTGTGTATATATATATATATATATATGTATAAAGTTCCAATTAATTATTTTCTTTTTTATCGTTTGTTCATTTCCTAGTTCGATATATTTACAATTTTACAATAACGGCGCGCTCGACGTAATTATCAATTGATGAATCGAACAGGAAGCGCGGCGTCCGCGCGGGATGCGCATAAATATATAAAATAAATGGATAATTACAAAAACAGTCAAAGCCACGTCGCGAGGACAAAACCCGCCGAACAATAATTCATTATCGACACAATCGATGCCCACTGCTGCAAAACGCACACAAAGTGTGAGGTATTTAAATAATATTTCGATTCGATTTTTCTCCCTTTCTCTCGCAATCTATCATTACATATAATTCTGATTTGATTTCTATAATATCCTCTGAAAGCGATTAAGATTATATATGAATTATCTGATCATGAAATAGAAATTTTCACATTGACTTTGTTTTTGATGCATAGCTAGCAAGCTAACCATGTTCAGAACAAAGAAGTCGTAAGCAAATGAAATTTACCACGAAGCTACGAAGAAACAATGATCGCACATCAATAGAAAAATGATGGCGCAATCAAAGCACACCAATAAAATCCATTCGCAGTCCTAATGGATTTTCCGACCTTTCGTTAGCGTCGCTTAGAGTTGGCGCTTCGCGGCCGCTCATTTCGCTCGAATTGATTTATACGCATTGCGGGCTCGCGCCATGCTGACGGGAAGTTGAAATTTATTAGATATCTTTTTGGGAGCTACAATAATGCTAGATCAAGACGTATCCGTCCCGCGACTGCGATTGTTTTGCTCTTGCTCTGTATTTCTGGCATTTATTACGAGTTAAGTGTTTGCCTCGTGCAATAAAAGGCGATTTATTATATAAACAACTCTCTTATAGGTGCAATGAGTGAGTCGGTGTTACCACCGGATGAATAAAAATCAAGTAGCTTTTCGCTTCCAATGAAATTAAAACAAAATGTAAACATAGTGTGTTTTAATTCCTTTTAATTTCTTGATTGACAATCAAATCGTTCGAGTATATAACCAGCACGTTAACAAACTTAAAAACTTTAAAAGTATTTTTTGCGAGAAACATGGAAATTTATTGCAAGCAAAAGAAAACTTATACAGCAACGATTAGAAAACGCAACAAAAAAACGGCGCACCATAAAGAGTAAACACTTGAGACACGGACGAGAGAAAACCTAAGGACTCAGAGAGCTTTTACCATGCTTTCCACTCTTGCAACGTGCAAATGAAGTGCGCTCAAGAGACAGCAAGACAAAACAAAACAACAATAACGAAAAATGCATGAATATACATGATAAATAAACATTACTGGTTGATTATGTGTTTTCATAGCTAGCGGTCGTCGCTTAAAAACATTAAACGGTAACGACCGACGTTCGAAAATCGTTAAAGATTTACACTTTGCTGTTACTGCTTTTTTTTTCCTGTAGTATGTATATAAACGTCAGTTACGAAAAGCGCGTAAATGAATGAAGAATGGCAACTAACAGCAAATGATGTGTATTTAAAATGGGTTAATTGCCTAGGAAACTTCGTCGACAACGTCGACGTTCGTCACTTAACCAAGTGGAAAACGGTGGAGGAAAAAGCCACGCACGACTTGCGCGAGTAATAAAAAACAAACATGAAGCAAGTATGAAAGAGTATGTCGTTATAACTAGTTGTCGGTAGTTTGAGGGCGATATTTATTTTTTATTTCGCAGCAGATTCTTAAGCGCGAACATGTCATATCGCGCGTGCACTCGGCTGGCAGTAAAAGTGAGAAATGGAATTCTTAAGCAAGCAATGGCGAACGCCGTGTCGGCAACTTGTACGTCCAACTATATCCGAGTCATTTTATTATCATGATTTTTCCTTGTCGCTGTTGTCATCGTCGTTGTATTTTCCGTTCGCCTGCTCGAAATGAGCCATGCGACGTTATCGCGTTCACAGTTATAAATAAAATGTCTAATATGCCTCTGCGTTGTGTTTCCGTTAGTAGTATGTGATAGGAACTACTCGTCTTCATATTTGAGATAAGTGGATGATTTTGATATGGGGAAAGAGTTGCTAAACAGCATACTCGCTTTCATTGCGATTGAGCATCAGCACTAAATAAAATAATCGCGAAATTAGTGTACACATTATAAATAAATATAGAAATTTATTTAAAGGGAAAAGTTATTCTAAGCATTCAGAAATTAGAATTTGCGCTTGAATAATAAACGTGCACTTTTTTAATTGTGGGAAAAAGCAATGCATAGTATAATGCTCACACTTGCGTATTTATTTAATACGCTTAAAAAACGAGCGAGAAATTAAAGAAATAATTGCACTCGGCGCCGCCTTCCGCTGCGTTGTTAATTAAGAAGACGTTCCTCGGTACGCAGATTTTCGCTATTAAGGGTGGCGCAGTATGGCTGAAAAGAACCGAACAAACGACGTGCATTCGTTACGGAACGAGAATGCTTTAGTTTCGCATGCAAATGAAATGAATTCTGCATAGCAATTAATGCCTTTTCATTCTGAAACTAAACTCGCGCATATTTTCCATCCATACATTTTATTTTAATATAAATGCCGAAATTGTCTTATTGTCATTGTGTGTACTCAAAGTTATTACATTCGCCGCGTCGTTTCCTCCTCTACGAGTTCCGATTTATAATTCAGTTTGGACGTTTTAATATATCCGTCCGTCTCTCTGTTCAAACGCGACGCCAGAAATAATTCAATGTAATCGCCATTTATGACGTTTGCTGATACGACAATGATTAATCTCTTTTGTCTCTTTTCAGATTGTCTGTATCTGCAGTTGTACCGAGATTCAAAGGATCGGTACAAACAAGGCCATACGAAAGCGTCCCTGTCACTGCAACATTTCCTTGGATTAGAGACAGGATTCACGTTAGATAAGGAGTCCAACACTGTGGCCATCTTGTGTCAAGACGTGGTTGTGGTTTTAGCGTTCGATAACAGAGAAAGGTTGATGCAATGGCAAGTCAAATTAAGCACGCATCTTGGAGATGGACCCCAGTTCCTCGTACTTTTGAGCTCTGCACCGACAAAGGCAAGGATTCAAGCCGGACCTGCCAAACTTCACGTGCAGGAGAAAGGTTTTTGTTTAAGCGTAGGAGTTCCACCGAGACTTGTAGGACATTGGCTGATTTCCAATCTTCGACGTTATGGTGTAGTTGAAGGTCGCTTTTGTTTCGAAGGCGGTTCCCGTTGTGGCAAGGGCGAGGGTCTGCATGTCCTGGTCACTGATCAAGGCGAGGAAATCAGTAACACTTTGAAACTTGCTGCTACAGGACAACTACTCGCTTCACGGCGACGTCCAGTATCAAGAAACATGTCAGGTAATTTTTGTAAAATTGCACTGTTTTCAAATTAAGCACTAAATTTTGTTGTTTTAGTCATGGACAGTCCACGTCGTCCTCTCCTTCGCTCTGAAATGCGAAATCCCGATATCACGGATCCGTCGATGCTGTCTCGTGTGGATTCGCCCTTCACGGACTTGGATAGTAACTATGGTTGTGGGGACGTGGGCTCTACAGATGGTTGGAACGGTCCACCAATAGAACGCTGTATGAGCTGCATCAGCAAATTGGGCGCGATGTCTCGCTCTTCCACAGCAACAATCACACCGGGCGTTCCGACATGCTGGGAGCACACCTGTGACCGGCATTCTATCAGCAGCGGTTCAGATAGTTCCGGTTGGAGTCAAACTGTGACCCGACCTCCAGCTCGGCCACCTAAACCAGCTGGCAGTTCTCCCATCAAGCCAGCCGCACCATTGCCCTCGTACGACAACTACGACATCCCCAATTTTCCATATCCCGTACAGGAATCCAAGACTGACGAACATTATGACACGCCACGCAAGATCAAGGAATGCCTCGCCGACGCCGTCCGTAAACCCTGCGGGTGTGTATACAAAGTCCCAATTCCAGAGCCAGAGCGCTCCTGCTATTGCCAAAGATTCCTTTCTTGCTGGGGCCAGCAAGACGACATTAACGCACTCTACGCTCAGGTGGATCTTAGCAAGAAGTGCAATCGTAACGTCAACTATGCCAATCTCCTGCCCGCGACAGCAACTTCTGCTGTTTCTGCTACAGAACAATCTACCAGTAGCCACAACTACGCCAACATGGAGTTCGCTCAATCGCTACAACATTATGAAAATGCAAAGCAGGTTGTTCAGAAAGCAGGGCTTTGCACCCGATGTGGTCATACTCAGGATGACTACCTCATGATGGAACCTGGTAATCAACATCAACATCAGCAACCGCATCCCGGATACCTTCCCATGTTACCACCAGTCAAACAAAGACTCGGCAAAATGCTGTCTAACAGCAATCCTAATCTAACCAAACCAGGAGGAGCAGCATTATTGCAAAGCCAACAAAATATCTACCAAAGGAAGCAGGTTCTTGATAGCACTGACAATCTGCTTGAACGTCGTAAGCGTTCGAACTCGGCGGACTCTTCCAGTCGTCCAGATGAAGCTGATGGGCCAGCGGAGCCGGCTACTACTCCAACATGTATCTGCAGTCCTACCGTACGCAGGGCATCGTTGGTACCAACTAAGGCCAATCGGGACTCGTCCTCCTCGAATGATTCTGGGGTGTTTGAACTTCCTCGTAAAATCGCTATTCCACCGTCAGCTACTTTACCACGTCGCTCTAAGTCATCTGATCCTTTGAAGGACATCAGCTTCAATTTCCAAAAAGGCGAAGGGAAGAGTGCTAGCGCTGAGGCGGAAGTACCGGTGTGTCCTACTGGATCCACGAGCAGTGGCACATCGGATATGTCGGATTATTTTGAGACGCTGTCGTTGTCCTCGCACAGCTCTTCGGATGCACCTCCGCCGTCGTGCACGTTACGTCCTCGTTCAGGCAACGAGTATCTTAGCTTACAGCGACTGATCACACCTGTTCAGGAAGAACGCATCAACTAGTCTAGCAACCTCTTAAGCTAATCTCTATGATAATGATGAGGAAGGAATTATTATACATATTAAACATATATTATGAATGAATAGCACGCGTAAGTACTATTAATTAATAATTGTAAGTTATTCCTTATGTGTACATGTATAAAGCAACGACCTATTATTAAATTATTAACATACCGAAACAAATAAAAATAAATAAAGAAAATGAAGAATAAATGTCGATTATGATCAAATAAATTAATGGGGTGCATTGCTAAGATGTAATTAGCACGAACTTATTCAAAGGAAAACAAAACCGCGGTATACAATGTTGTTGTTTGTTTTACTATGATTTAATATCGCTTAAGTTAAATTTCAGGAAAATTGCTCACAAGGTAAGTTTCAATCTTTAAAGTAAAAAAAAAGGTCAATAAAGAACCTGCTTGAGCTTTAGTTCCATGCACTCTAATACATTCAGTTACTTTTTGCATTATGCTGCACTATTTTATCATAATGACTGTTGTAATTTGATTTAGTTTTAGTATCTAGGTTGCTTTTTAACTTGCATGATTAAAACTGCATTCGTTGTATCTACTTGTTTACCTATTTTGCTTCGCCTCGAAACTAAACAAGTTTGTAAGAAACTTTTGCGCTAAGGTCGAATTGCATAAGAACAAACTTGAACTAGCTTCAACAAGAATCAAGATTCTATTAGCACTGTATAGAATATATACGATATATGTATATTATGTAGATAGATTTGTTGGAAGTCTGAATTAAATTAAATCTTAATTTCTGAATTTGTGCCTTTAGATTTAAAGCAAGCACGAAACTAGTTTCAGTATTATAATTTGCTTCATTGAATGAGAAAGAAATATTTACATCTTTACCATTCATAATTATAGCTTGTCTTGCTTGCTTTGATGTTGTGATTCAATTACAAGCTTAGTTATTGAGTAAGATTTCCTAAATTCGATCTAAATGTTGCTTTTCCAAAATGCTATACATTTATGTAATCGTAATATACTAAATATTTAGTATTTTAACATTTCTTTGGCTTTAATTCCAAGGCATGAAAATTAATCAAAATACTAAATTTAATTTAGTTTGTAAATGTTAACACAAACAATTTATGATGAAATTAATGTGCAAACAGGTATAATAACGTTGCCAGTCAGCAATATGAGACTCCATTTCCGTCATGCAATATTTTTTATTTCCCACGATTTTACGCGACGAGCGTTTTCGCGCTTTACGAGTTTGCTCCATCGCTCGTAAACAATTCAGCAAAGAAAGTTTCAATTAGTTTCGTGGTACTGTCTTCAGGATAAACGCGATTTGCACTGCGAGAGTTCTTCCTTCATTTGGTGCTTCGCGCCTTTGAGTTCAGTACATTCAAATTAATTTTTATGCCCACGAATTGCGTGTATTTAAGAAAAGCATTTATCTTTACTGCGAATGTTGAACTGAGAAAGTCGGAAGACTCATCTTTTATTAAAACAGAATCGAAAATATTGAAAGCAATGGAAAATTTATTACAAAAATATAATAAAATTTTATTTCGAGAATATATTTTCATGTCTTTAAGGGTTGATAGATAGTTCTTCTGCAATATTTAATTTTGATCTCTAAGAGAGCGCATATTGCTAACATTTATAGTTTTTTTTTGTTGTTATTTATATAGAATAATTTATTTTTGTAATCGGTGAAAATTAGTACAAATCAATTACACAATCGATTATGTAGTACGCGGCGTACGTGTATTCTATAAAAACGCGCCAAAACTCAAGATATATTTATGTATAATATCAATGTGTGCGTTCTAATTTTTTATACACTTATAGCGATTATAAACAATATAAATATTGGAACGGCCGCGATATGGCCAATCCATTTAGTTCAAATGATGTAATTCCGTTGTCTTATTTCATACGATATGGATGGGTGTCGCGGCATGGCCTTGTTAGTTTTTCGTGCATTTTGTTTGTTTTGTTTATGTTTAATTACGGTTTTACATTATAGAAACATTAAAAACACCAAATTATCGATCAGAATGCTATGACGCATCATCCAGGCCAATTAACTGCAATTATGCGTTTCAGATAAAAAAAAAATACCAAACAAAACTAGGTAACCCAGAAGCCACGATAATATATAGCATTTCACATGATCACATTGTAATTAGGCCATGCAATTATCCGTCGATTACTTTGTTTTTGTTTCTCTGCCAGAGTATCGCTCCCGATACATCTAAATGTCAGTAATTTGTTTATCTCACGAACTAAAGATGATAGTACTTGCATTCGAAGAAAGCCATTACGTAAGAAGCATCAGTGATGCGCAGCACTTTCACTGAGTAAAGCCTGGGAGGTGCTACCTGCAAATTACGTTGCTGTACCCAATCCTTGACCAATGCCGAGAGGCGTCTGGTCCCCAATACTTTCGATGTTTATGGGAACGAGAAAGTGAAATGCACGGTGCGGCGGAGAACCAGAACCAGCACTGGGCCAAGGTGAGCCTAACTGGGCCGATGCGCATACGGGTTGACATAATATTATCAATCTGGGCCTGATAAGCACTACTGACATTCGCACGCACGATTCCGGGTCATTTTATTCGGTAGTGTGGACAGTCGCGGAGCTATATAAACTATAGCGATGCGCAGCTCCCTTCAAAACTTCAGTTGCACCACACGAATAACACACGGACGAGATGTGGTACTTTGCGTTTGTTGTCGTCGTCTTGATCCATGGTGAAGCTGTAGCGCACCTAGGTCGTTCTGGCGGTCACCCTAAATTCCCGATACCAGCATCTGGCGGTACGTGTGGCTCAAGATTAGTATCCTGGAACCCGCAGAGAGAGGCAAGGATTATCGGAGGTGAAGTGCCTCCGTATGGAGCAGTGCCTTGGCAGGTGGATATACAATCTGAAGGGAAACATCGATGCGGAGGTACCATTGTTTCTAAAAGATTAGTTCTGACCGCAGCGCATTGTGTTACTGAAGAACTATTAGTGAGCACTGGGAAACATGGACACAATACACCCTACGAGCAAAACTTTGAGGTAATTCGTTCTACAGTGCATGACGACTTCAGGAAATATGGACCATACAGCAATGACATTGCGTTGTTACTTCTGGAGGAACCTGGATTTAGCTTCAATCCTGTAGTGCAGCCGGCTTGCCTTATCAAAGAGACACCACAGCCAGGTACTTGGTGTGAAGTATCAGGATGGGGAACAGTAGATCCATTGGATCCAGAACAATTATCACCTGTTTTGCGCTCTGCAGCAGTGCCGCTTCTCTCACTGGATCTATGTCGTAAAGATGGTATTTATGGAGGGAGACAACAGGCAATTTTAGATACGATGCTCTGTGCAGGAAGATTAAAAGGTGGTGTAGATGCATGTGGTGGCGATTCGGGTGGTCCGCTCGTTTGTAAAGTAAATGGTCGCATGGAACTTGCCGGAATTGTATCTTGGGGTGATGGGTGTGCAAAAAAGGATCGACCTGGGGTTTACACACGCATATCTAGTTATATATCATGGATCAAACATGCAGCCAAGGGCATGAACGCCAAATTAGAATAATGTGTTTGCATTGTATAAGAGTTTTTTGACTTAACGAGCAACGATATTTATTAACAAAGAATTAGTGTTTGGGCTCTAGATATTTATATCAATTAGCATTATTTATTATAAACATGTGCTCGCAGAAGAGCAAGCATAAGATGGGTATCGTGAATTGCATGACTTGAATCTACAGCATCTTGAACACGAAATAAAAAGTTGGAAGTGTGTTGCGTTGCTTATTCATTCAATGGAGAAAAGTTGCATGAAACTGAAACATTTTGCTACTACTAATACTTATTACCAATGATTGTGATATTATGCAGTTAATTTTATTTGTTGATAACGTTCTAGTATTATTAAGAAACAAAATGTATATGTAACATTTGCATGTACAAAATATTAAATGAGAGATTGGTTGTTTATTTTGCATGAACGTGTCCTATTATTGTTATCAAATATTATCACTGGTACCGTATATTATACTTTTTAAGGATTTTATGAATTTCGTATCAAATGCTAAAATTCATATTTAATCAGCCATCATTGTTGAATTCAATTCAAAAATTAAGGCGGAGTTTTAATCAAAGTATAAGAAGCTGGTGGGAATGCTCATTCTGCAATGTGCGTTCTTTCAGATTATTTGAGGAGAAGTCAGCACTATCTGCTGAAAATCAAAATCTACAATAAATCTATTCTTGAAAATTTTACCTACGGGAGCAAAACGTGGGTCTTGGCAAAAAAGAACAAATTCAAATTTAAAATTCATTTAAGAGCGGCAGAGAGGTAAATTATAGGTATAACACTCACAGATTGCAAAACCAATGAGTGGCTAAAATTGTATCAAAGCTAAGATATCAGCACAAGAATATGTAACCGTAAAGCAGAGGCGTAACTACCAATATGAGGCCCTAACTCAGGGTGCAAAGTGAGAATGAATGAACAAAGCAGCCATTAAAGCCGCAACACTTTGTAATAAATGAAAATAATGAAATTCGAAGCGGGACACTTTGACAGAAATACCACCAGCAGGAGTTAGAAAAATGAAAAACGTGGAGCCTAATATATTAACAATTTGGAAAGGCGTCACCAAAATATAATACAATTTATAATGTTATGCAAGATTATTGCAGTCATCTTGCTACCAGAATCAGCAAATACGGAGAGTTTTCCACTGAGAAAATTGTTCCCTTATATAAACAACTTTTTCTTATCAAACTTGAACTTATAATTGTTTCTCACCTCATGAAATGAGAGCACTACTAGTTTTTCATGTTTTTCCACGTCATGTACTGCGAAGCATTCAAATGACTTTGGACCTCACTACGATGGGGTACCGCAGGCTTAAACTGATACCAGGTCGCTCAAAACAGGAACAATTTGGGAGAAACGGGAATGATCTATACCCAAAGAGTAGACAACAGCTGAAAGAAAAGAGGAAGAACGATCACAAATAAATAATATATAAGGAAAAATAAATATGAGTGATATGTGCTAGGAAATTTTACAGGAGTTTATGAAGGCAAAATTATTCAGTTAATATTGAACGTTAAAATTAAGAAACAAAAACAACTCAAATCATTTTAACAATTATATTTCCAAAATACACAATTTTCGATAAAATCAATTAGATTTATTTTCCAACAAAATCTTCATCATATCTCCAGTGCGGCAGGATCACATAAAAGGTGGCGGTGGTAGAGCTGGCAGTGGCGAGACAACATCCATTACTTTCTCCAAAAATCGCATGAAAACTCGGGGCCTCATCGTGAAACACATGAAGAATATCATTCCAACTAGGCGAGCGATTTGCTGATCTGAGAGTACTTCGGGTCTCCTTAGTTGAACCATGAATGGGATGAACATTTCGAAATTCATGTTTTAAATAATTGTGAAAAACAAAATCACAAATTATTTTATGCAAAATAGCAAAACTATAACCACCGTAGATAGGTAAGAATTGATGTTGACAGTAAAAAGTAAATAAAGTGACGTTTCCAATGAGACAAAAGAAATGCAATCCTATTAATTCAAATATATATCACTTTATTTTTATATCAGTGATTACAAAATTAGCCATTAAATATAAATATATTTATTACATCATATAATGCATTTGCTAATAGAAATTAAACAAAAAAAATTAAAAATATATAGTGTATCTAACAACTTATGCTGCATTAGTCGGCTTTCCCTGCATCTTGTGGCATTTTATGTCGGAGAGACGCTTCGAATTTGTTAAATTCAGATTTTGTGATTTTATCAGCTTCATCATCAACTTGTTCCACTCCAAGGACTTCTGGAATATAGAACTGCATCATATTCTGCACCCCATTTTTTAATGTCACTGTTGAGCTTGGACAGTTTGTACAAGAACCTTGCATTTTCAATTTTACTATTCCATCCTCAAATCCAATGAAGATTATATCACCTGGAACATACAATTGTCTAAAATATAATCTATAAGCATAACTCACTACAAACCTCCATCTTCCTGAACAGTTGGTCGAATTCTTGTATCCAGGAGTTCTTTGATCATCTGAACAATTTCACTGTCATCTTCACATGCCTCTAAATTTACAAAAGTATATCAATCTAACTTGTATATAAAGCTTTCATTATTTATATCAATTCAAATAGATATTACATACGAGTATCTGAATTTGGAATAGCATCATTAAGAATAGGCAAACCACTTGCAAAAAAATCCATAATTGTTGCAAATATCTCTGGTTTTAATAGCTTCCATTCTACATCTTCATCAAGTTTAGTAACAGTGATGAAATCAGGGCCAAGGAAAACAGCTTTAACACCTTCTATACGAAATAGGAGTTTGCTGAGTGGTGAACAAAAGGCTGACTGCCCATTTGGAAAATCCATTGTTTGTCCTGCTTCTAGTACTTGCACTCCAGGAAGAAATTTTAGACTGTTAGGATTTGGAGTTTCCTGCGTTTGTACAAACATTGCAAGTTGCTGACTTAAAGAGATGTTGCGACTTGATACACTGCAATGATAATATTGAAATAAAAATTTGTCATTTGATATACATTATGTACCTCTGTACAATTCGATGAGCCGTGTCGTTGGCACATAATTTAAATAAATTCCGCCACATATTTATTAATTTATTCTTAAAAGAAATTGCTAGATTTTTTGTTTGTGGTTATATTCAGATAGAAAGATGAGTATTAGAAGTTGCCTACGTTTAGACTATTTGGTGCGGTTTCAACTGCGCATCAGATGTATGCTCAGATGGCATCAGGTTGATCAAAACGATCAATAATAGGCGACAACAACCACAAGAAATAAATTGATTACTAGAAATGGTTGGTGTTAAGCCATTGTGTTAAGATCAATTTTGGGATTGAATCTATAGACCTACTAATTGATAAATGTGGTACAATCTACCTGAACATAGTCTTGGGATTGCTAATTTCACATTCTTGGTTAGTATAGACATACTTTTACTGCATAGGTAAGTAATATATAATCAAATTCATAATGGAATATACTTTTATTGTTTCAGGATAAGTTTATGTCCTGGTGCTATAATTAACTGCATGGAACTTTTTTGGGAGCGCAGTATCAGTTACCAGTAGTCTCCATAGCTAGATGTTGCAATATACTTTTCATTTGATTGGAACATAGATTAGAAAATCAATTGCTCTCATCAAATGAGTTTCCTGGAGTATTGAAAAATGTTTTATTTGGTGTAATACACTTCTTATAACTATTTTGTTTTACTGATAGGTGAGTTATTTTTGTATAAGCACATGTAATGCATGCTCATTTTCCTTGACTAATTATGGGAAGTAATTGCTTTTGCCTTCATAAAGCACATTGCTGGAACATATTAATGATCAATATCTGAAGCATTAATTGGTGAGTCAATGATAATCAGATTCCATGTACTTTATATTCATAAATTGTTTTGTTTTATTAATATAGAACATGTATGCTACTTGTTTTTATTTATTTTATTTTAGGTAACTTGACAACTTTGTCTATGAGGTGGAAATGATGGATTCAATAACTTATTCAAATTATCACCAGTACCAAACATGGATGAATAAGAATGAGAAAGGTTGGACATAAGGCTAACAATTAAATCTGGTCAAAAGACATTTGTTGCTTATGTTGAACAGGCTAAGACTTGTGCCGGGTTGGGAAGCCAATTTTGATTGAACATGAACAACCATATGTGGGATAAATCTGCTGTTATATCCCTGGATGTTTGTAAATGGACTTCAACTTTAATCGTTGTACTACGGGCATTCATCACAATAAAAAAAGCCATCTAGAACATGTGAAATATACTAACATGTATAAAATGTGGGTGGTGGAGGCATATAACCCTCTTCAAGCTGCTAAGAACATATACAACTTATCAGGTATGCATACACTCTTCAATTGTTCTTTCTTGTGATCCTTTAACACATGGTTTTATTTTTAGGTGATGAATCAGAATGTAAATAACGACATTGATGTTGATAACATTTAGTCGAATTTTAACGTCCACAAAGAAAGTGATGTCTCCGTGCACTGTGGTCGACTTCATGGTAGTAGTAGCGTTCAGACTTCACAAAGGAGTTTATCATTAACTACAACCAGGAACAACAAGGTGCAACTTTGATCAGTGTTTGGGTCTACAAGACGCCATTAGTAATAAATTTGTATGCATAAAAGTTCTATTATAGTTATTATACCCATAACACCGTTTTTTTTAGGTGATTCTTCTGCCAAAAATTTATGTTCGTTCTCTATAGGACATACAATATCGAAAATTAGAGAAGATTAGAAATTTTAATTCTTGCATCCATCAGCATTGGTACAAAATTTAAACCAGGACTACAATACCTACCACTTAGGTAAGTAATTAGGTAGGTTTTCCGCAAAAAACAACCAGGACAAATCGTTGGAACTTTCAACAGGTAGCTGGCAACAGGTAGCATGCTTTTAGTATATAACATCAGTGTAATTATTATGTAGTATATTTTAATAGTAACATCCTTACACCACAGCAGGAATAATGACAAGACATGTACAATCTGGGAGGATGGTGGGCGGAAAACAGACATTCTACTTGGGTGCAAAATGCTATGGTGGGCTGTCAGCGCACATCTCAATAGCGACATTAGCAAATTTCGTGTGACATACATGCAGCAGCAACAGCGTGGGATGCAACACATATGAGAAACGTCTGAGGGTGGTTTGCATACATCTAGGCAAGTTGCAGCGAGACCTGCATTATCAACAAGGACTCAAGATGATCGCGGGGCTCTAGCAAGCCGTTGGTGGAAGACTATCAAAGAACATCTGTAGCACCAAGTTTTTGAAACAATTAGTTAACAACATTGTGTAATTAGTTGCATTATTTACTTTACTATTCAGTTTTAGTTATAGAATTATATACTCGATCGCAAATGCATGCATCTGATTTATGTGCGTTTGCGGTCGAGTAAAAAAAAATTCTTAGTCCGATTCAGTTATAACTATAAATATAAGTTTTAGTTTTGTTCAAGTAAAAATAGTCGATAGCTCAATGGTTAGAGTGTTTGCTTCTTAAGCAGGTGCTGCAGGTTCGCATCCTGCAGCAGGTTCAATTTCTTTTTAATATTGTCGGACTTAGAATTGCAAT
>JARJDU010009193.1:0-10872 GCA_030264695.1 Lissagria laeviuscula
TTTTGCCTACGTCTTCGGTTCAATTGAACAGAATTTATGATAAGTTCATTAATTTGCATTAAATTATTAGAAATCAAACTGACTAGATACGAAAAAACATGAGGGAACTCATAAACTGACATCGCAGATGATTGTGAGTTTATGTGACCGAATCGCACGCAAACCGTTTGCGCGTTTTACGAGTAAACTGTGGTAACCAGTGGTTAAGCATAGGTCCCGTGATCATTCTTCAAATTACCTTTACTGTTCACCTTTCGTGGCATATGCGAACGCACTCCTGGAAGGAAAACAAAATGCGAGCATTTTCAAGTACTGTAATGTGTAATTTATACTTAGACCACGTCATTTTTAATTTCTTCAACAAAACATATGTTGGACGAATTTTAATAGTTTCTAAACAGAATTTCATCGTGCATGACCGCAATAAATTAGTATTGTTTCAAAACAGTGCTGACCCGCGGCTCGCTGGAGTACTTGCGCCGCAGTAGCCGCTGTACTATACTGCTCAGTGTAACAGTAATTTAAAAAAAAAACGAATTAGAAATGAGGTGTTTTTTGCCCATGCTTAAAGTATTGCCGAAAACTCGTGCGTTAATGTTTTACATGTGCTTGTTCTGTAACTTTAACTCGCTCTCGTTAAAACAACCTAACGCTACTTGTTGCGTAAAATACTATAAAATCACAAAATATTATTTTAAAACTATATAACAATAACAATTAAAATTTAAAGTTAATATTATAAAATATGAAATTTTAGTCCGCAACTTGTCAAGTAATTCAAATAAAAAGAAACAATTGAAATGCTTCAATTGAGATTTCAATCCAAAATATAAAAAAAATCATTGTTTTCAGCATAACAATAGAAATAAACTAAAAGGAAAAATAAACGAGTTTTTCCCTCTGATTTACAAGACATAAATGTATTCCAAACGATTTCGACTGTGCAAAGTTGAACTTTTTCACCCATGCAACGCACACACCCGCCCCCACACTCACACCATCACAAATCCATTCTACACACGCACCGCAACTGAAAATCTGAATACTTCTTCTTTGTCGCGACCAAAAAGATATACTTCAACTTTACGGACACATTCAAAAAGTTTATGTAGCAGATCATTGATTCGAAAATAAGAGTAATAAATCTAAAGGGAGAAGTAATAAAGAAAGCAGAAAGTAAAAACTCCAACAAAGTATTATAATAGTCCAGGAAATGGAAACGAACAAACATAATTTTCGCATTTGCTTTGATGTCTCGATAATAATTTAAATATGCGCAGGTTTATTTCCAGGCTGAAAATAACTTGCATCCAATAAAATTGCGTGTTTACTAACTAGAAGTAACATCTAGAGAACTTTCTTGAAGATGGAGCTGTCTCCAAACATGAAACTAAACAAATATAAACAACGTTCAATTTGCAGAAAATAATTAATTACGAACCTAATTAATTTACTCTTGTATTCTTCATTTTCTCGATCGGCACAAAGAAAAAAGAAACTTGAGTTTTGTTATTCATTTACTTTATCCAGTCTCATAAATTATAACAACGAAGAAGAAACGAGCTCGTGTTCTAAGTAGGACCGGAGGGCAGATTCGAGCCAAGAAAGAACGAGAGATGATGCAGTTTAGTTTAATATAATGGCGGAGTGGATATAACGAATACAAAAAAACAACAATAAGGAAGAGTGACTGTAAACGTGAGGTAGACGAGATCTATTGAATACAGAGGATTGGTTCATCTTTCTTTAGTAGCTATCGACAACTGTGTTTCATTAGCTTGAGCGTGCTTAAGAAAATTGTTGTGAAAGGTAGCATGGAGTGATCGCTTGAAATTTGCAGCATTTTCGAGCGTTTTATTTAGTAGTGAATGCAACGCGCACGCTCGCTTATAATTATAATACGTATAGCTATACAGCTATTGGCTAGCGAGTTGGTAGCTCTTCGTGCTTTAGGGAATTTCGATTCTGCAACTCATTTATATCTGGAATTTAAGTTAGCACTCAACTACAAGCTTAGACATGGCAGAATTTTTTATTCCTTATAATCAGTTTAAATCCGCATCTGCACCATTCATCCTATCAAGAAATATTTAAAGAAATATATTTATTTGAGAAAATGACTCCAATATTATTTCCTCTACTATTTTAATCCCTCTGTAAGAACAATGTGCAATCACCATCTTACTAGTTGTCCTACCATGTCAAATTTCTGCGTGGATTAACATTAAAACATTTGCAATACGAAGATAACAACTAAACGACCCTTTGCACAAGACAATCCCGCTTCATGGTCCCGTGAGTTGCAAAGGAATCAGTTTCAAAGGTTCGCAAAGAGCGTCGGTTCTCATAAAGCAAGCAAGAATTCCCAGAAAACAAAAACGCGTCTGCATTCCGAGTAGATATCAAAGAAGAGGTCGGAAGGTCATAGAAAACATCAAGTACTTGTTATGTATCGATGATATCATCCAAGAGGCAGACGGTTGACCATTCTCTTCGTAGACTAAAACCTCACGAGTAATAAAAGTTTCTGGAGTGCGGGACACAAGGCACGTTTCATTTCATTGATATCGGCAGTGTTTGCGAATTCGAGAAGATATGAAATATCGTACTCAAGGAAGAAAAACGAATAATATCAAGTGCTTCAAGATCAGTGATGCTCAATGCGGTATTGTCTAAGCATATTTTGTTCGGATACTTTATTGCAACATTTTTTTGTTGTTTAAATAATATTTTGATAAAACTAAAGGCAACTATCAATATTTATAAAGGCGTTAAATAAAATTTGCTCTCCATAAATTCTTTATAATATTTACGCTTGAAATAAAATGACAATTTGATGAGGTTAAATGTTAAAATAAATAAATACGCCAGTTACTTAAATGGCCATAAAACAATACTTCATGCATTGTTGAAAAGTTTAATTCGTTTCGAAAAACACATCCAGCTACAATTGGTACAGTGGGAATTGCGTCCGATTCGTTTTTCATCGTTTTAATTTTAATTTATAGCTGAGTACATGCTACAATTTTACAAATTGCGTTTATTGGTTTTGTTTGGTGCCAAAAGAACAATCGTAAAACTGAAATTAATTGTGGTGCTTGTTTTATGTGATCAATATAATATTTGAAACTTCTACTTATTTATTGCAAATATTTATGCAATTCTTGCTTTTTCAACAGAATTTATTTGTTACTACTTCCATTTTATATATAGAACACATAATAATTTTTTTTTCCTTATCATTAAACCAAGAAAACAATATTTTCTCAATTAAAAAACGCATATTTTTCCAACACCTGTAAAATTACCCGAAAGGCATTTATGTAACCGCTTTTATTAGCAATTACTTTAACGACGATACAACCAACTTATTCCTAATTAACCCAGCGTGACATTCATTAGATAAAACAAGCACACAAAAAATGTTCATCCGGTTTCCTGTCCCGTCCCTTGTTATGTTTAACCCCAAACCCGGCTCATAATTACAAATTGCGCAGAATTTATAAACCTATAGCGGCGCAAATGAACCGGTAACGAATCGTTGTATTTTTGCACGAACAAAACATAATAAAATCAAGTCGTGAGCGCGTTATTTATGGCAACAAATTTGCGTGCCGCCTACATGGACCATTTAGATGACATGCAGAATAACTTCGCTGCTCTCCCCTTTGGAAATAATAAATACATGCTTTCCTATGTATGTATCAAAGTGGGTAGCTTGCGACGACGAATGCTAGCAAACTGAAACGAAGTGGTTACACAACGATGCTGCGCTTAGTTGCGCACCCGGCATGCCATAAAGAAGAAGAATATGCAACGCATTGTGCGAACTTATTAGATGGCTTTGTATACAAGATGTAGAACTAGGCTGGTGAGCTGTATACCCGAATTGTTTTGATTCGTTAGGCGGTTTTTAGGCGGGTTGTTTCTCAGATCAAATCCAATTGAATTACTAACATTACATCTGGGTAATCATGTCGTCTGATGTTCGGTTGTATGCGTAATTTACATCAGAGGATTTATGTCAAACGAACAAACGTGTGTGTTGTTCAAGATGGCGTATTTGACACAAATAAAACAACTTATGTTTAAAAATGAAATTAAAGAAATGTTTTAACAAAATGACTTCCACTTTTAATAAAATAGAGAAAATAATAATATGAAGTTGTTGTAAGAACGAGCGGCGTTATATTAATAAGCATTGTATAACCACTAAAAATAGATTGGCGAAAATAAGCGAGGTATATGTCTAAAAGAAGAAAAAGGGTTTTCGCCCTAGAGCGTAATATCCTAGTTAGACCTTGCGGCAATATCCCAAAATGTTTTCTCAAACTCAAAGCTGTTTTCCGTTAACATTCTTTATACTTAACTTTTTATTAGCATTCTTATGGGCTGTGAACATTTCTGCAAGCCTACACAACTTCCAAGTTGGAATTCTTAAGCATCAAAAGCAATCTGTTTAACTTTGCTAATGAAAGTAAATTCAAAGAAGAACAAAAGAAGAATGAAAAAGGCAGGATATTTATTTGAAAACAATAAATTAATTTAAGTAATTAAAATCAATAGTGTCTGCTGCATTCAGCTAAGTGCATAATTGAAGACGATGAATTGAAATTATAGTGATTGAAGGAATTGAATTAAAGATAATTTTAAGTTTGCTCTGCTCGTTCAATTATCCAGAACGAAGGTTATTTAAGCGCCTAGAGCGGTCGATCGTGTCCCGAGTCGGGACAAATTAAATTATAATTTTATACTGTTATTGGAGAAAAATACTTTGTGGAATGACGGTCTTTAAGAGGATAATCCAATTTTGATGAGTTTTTGATACTCTTGTATATATAGGATGTTTCCTTTCCCTCCAAGTGTTCTCTAACTTTTATTGTAACTTAAATTTGAATAAACCTATTATTATATTTTATTTACATTTTACTCGTATTTAGTTAAAATGATCTTAGTTGTTGTTAAGTTGGAAATTTGGTATTATTGGCATAAAATTACTAATGCTATACTAACGAGATCTTGCTAAATATGATAACCTGATAGAGAAATATGAGATGGTTTTGTGTGGATAATTGAAATAAGATGCACTTGACAAGTATACTGATGTATCAAATTTCAAAAATAGGTTTAGTAAGTAAAGTATTGCATTATAAATCTTGTGCAATTTAAACCAAAATTTATTTTTGTTGAATTGATTACGTTTTTATCTCTTTGATTGGATTCATTGCCGATTGTTTATTACAGGTTAAGTAAACTTTTTATTTTTTAAAGGATACATATCAAATAAATCAAACCTACGCCACTGTCTTGTAAAATAAAAATAAAATCGTGTAGCACGCCTTGTGACATCTTGGGGATAAAACTAAATTAATTTTAGCCGGAAGGTTCTTACATAGATTTTATTTTATAGCCATTTCAAATAATTCGGACAAGTTTTTCATAAGATGGCCGACATTTGTCATGCATACGACGTATTACTTTTAATAAACTGTCTACTAATGAAATATATCTATGCTATATGTATAAATTGTATATAGAAGCAGTTTTCAATCGCAAAAAGCGGGGTAAACATATAGAGAGATTTATATTGATGTCTTGAGAACAATGAGAGTATTACGATTCAGTTAAAAGCTGCCATTTTGGCTACCACGGTTTTATTGCATATTTGTTTTTCCATTTTTTGGGAATTATTTGCAACTCTATTACGACTCAACAAACTTGTGATATTTATGGCAAAAGTGAGAATTTCGCAAATTTTAACAAATTGTTACTTTCAAATAAAATGAAATTCAAATGAATTTGAATTAATATCACACAACTCGGTTGGAGTAATCACAACGCCTTCTCTTTAAAATGATGAATTCTACATCTTCTTTGATTAAACATAAGCCCCTTATAAGGATACACCATAGAATGTAAATAAACACAAGTTATATGACTGAAGACAAAAAGTATATCCAGAATACATCTACATTTTTTCACACCGAACCTATATGCTGTTATCTGATTGTAATCATAACTGACGTTGTCAAACTGTCAAGTGACATTCAAGTACCTTGTGTCAGAATTGTCTCCGATCTCGCACGAACCAGTTCCTGTTGAGAGAGGAACTGATATATCTGCACCGAAGTCACCTCCACTCATTAGCTGAGATAGGGAATACTGCTTCTCTATAGTATATAAAGATATAGTATAGATATATTGCATTGCTGTCCTCGGATAATTATAAATTTTGGTATTTTTAATGTGGGATTTGGTGTGCTTGTATTGTATTATTGTATTTATTTCAGTATTTATGGTCCTCAATTACTGCAGAATACCGTCTACTCAAATAGTGATTTAATTGAATGCATAAGCGCAGATTCTCTAATCACGCGGAGGAAGTTCGATTTCTATGATAACGAGAAATTAATTATAATTTCTGCTAAAATGCCCTAACTGATTAATATATCTTTATACAGTGTATTCAATAATGTCCCAACCCCACGTGTTAAGTTGGCAACATTGATTTGACGGTTGGTAAAAGCAGCGATCTTTATTCATAGAGACTTCAATATTATTTTGTCTTTGGCTTGGGTTGCTCTTTGCTAATTTGCTGCATCCAAACTTTGATCAGATGGTATACGGGGATAAATAAAGATCATGTATATAGCAAAAAATAAATTTTGTGAAAATGAGTAAATGAAGTAGCAAAAGCATGAGAGGTTTATTAGAGTAGTGAAAGCAGAATATTAGCTGGCAGCGTTGATATTACATCGGTATAAGTTACTTTGTTGATATATAATTGATAAGAGCAGGACAATGTCTGCCGAGTCAGCTAGTATATATATTTACGCTATGGGTCTTTATAAATGTGAGAATTACACGTGATAAAATTTTAAATTGCCACTTAAATTTAAGTTGGAAAGATTGATTAACATTCATAATGACATTTGCCCAGTTAGTTTGTAGCGTTTATTGCTATTTTATTTACTTTTAAAAAATCAAATCCATTTGTTTGCAGGCACATTTGCTTGTTACTTATCCTGGGATATAAAAAAAAATGTTGGTCACGTAGGATTTGAACATGTATGAAATTTTTGTGTATATAACTTATTGGTGTTCAAAGAAAAGTAGGTGAAAAGTGAAACAACATGTGTCCTCTAATATTTATTGGTAAATATGTATTTGATTATTATGAGAAAGTAAAGAAATTTCTTTTGGAAAAGTTCATATCAAGTTGTTTCAGCAGGAAAAAAAGTTGTAATTTATTAAGTTTATGCAGCAATACAATTAATAATCAACATAAAGTTTGCATCGAATTAATTTCCTATAATTGGGAACAAATATACACACAAATAAGTTGCTTAATAATAATACCACCGTATACAAGTAATGCAAGTATTAATTAACTTGCATCAAAAGTTCGTCAAATTGTGTGTAGGGCTGTGAATTAAGTTAATTATCAAACTTGTAACCAAGGCAAGCACAAGTCAAGCAATATTCATTAGAGCCCAAATGAAGTCAAGAATTTGTTTATTACGCTGTTTGAGCAAAGTCAAGCTACTTGCGCTAATACTCTTTGAGACTAGTCAAGCACATGCTCCGACTTAAAGCACCCATGATGAGAGTTTTCACAATGCAATTCTCACATTCTCGTTCAAACAGTGGATACAGTTTCGTTTCATGTTTGTTATAACATGTTTGTTATAACATCCCTAATAAACCGCTGAGCATGACTATTTAATTTAGCTGCTTGTTAATCAAGTCGGGTCTAGCGTTTTATATAATAGTCAAACTACTTGACTTCATGTAACTCGAAGTATGTGCTTTACTTCAACAGATAAAACTTGATTTCCTATCAATCTATATAATTAAATTTATAAATAGCTAAACATTTTATTAGTAGAATAATTATAAATAATATTTATGTTGGTCGCCTAATATGTAATCCGATTTCAAGTTCATTGAGGAAATTGCACTTTAATCAATAGTATCAATTTGTCAGATAACTACCCAGGGCTGACTTAGCAACACAGTGAGCCCAAAGCAAGAGTTAAATATGGTGTGCCATCCCCGCACCAAATACTTTTAACGTGTTTAATGCCTTTCAACGACATTAGACCCTTTTCTCAATTAACAACTCTTCCCCTAAAAATAACATTTGGCTTCTCTACGTTTTTAGGTCTATAATTGTAAATATCCTCGACCAAAGTACAAAATGAATCGTCTTTCGATGCTCTATCTAAAGATATGTGATTGATCCACATTTTCAGCATTTAGAGAAATATCATCGGTACATGTGCGATATGCTTACCCAAAAATGGTAATTTAAAAAAATGTGGGCAAAAATGAAAGTCTTAAACAAAATTGGTCCATATACCAAAATGTACGTCTTGAATTTTTACAACCGTTTCTTGGTCTATAGTATTTCTCTCCGAAAATGACAAACACCTCTCTTTTTTGCTAATCTACTGTTTTTGTGCTATAACTCTTAACATTCTCGACCAAAGTACAAAGTATTTTATACCAAAAAATCGTTTTTTAAAAGCTCTATCTAAAGATATATATATATATATATATATATATATATATATATATGATTGATTCAACTTAATCAAAACACAGGCTACACTGTAAACAAGTAAATATCATCCACCATTAAATAAACAACACATCTATTTAATCTTGTTTCTTATATAATCCACTACAATTCAAGCGGAAGAGGTGTTAACGCACGGGATACACAGTTAACCAAATTTGACACTAATTTGCCATTGCGCAGGTTAATGGAGAAAGTACGTGAAGTGGAAAGTAGCTGATAAAATGTTGTTTCCCCCGGCATTGTCATCAAGTAATGAATGTATCTGCAAGGCGTGTTCCGACCGACTTTTGCATGCTTGCAAATGAGGCACTCCTATAGCATTACTTGTGTAGTCATGCTTTCAGCTTAGCTTACTGCGCTTGTTGTTATCTCTAACGTTATAAATACGTATTAAAATTGAATATGTATATAATATTAATATCAAAGAAAATTTTTGAAATATCCACAAACAAACTACGTCTAAAATATTTTACTCATTTGCATTTCCAATTACAACTAGTTTACTTAAGTAATTAATACCAACGAGCCTTCATCACCGCTGTCTTATATGATTTGATCGCAAAACCAGCTCAACGAACACTAATATTACGAATAACTAACTTTTTAGGTAAATATTTGCATCGCAAAATTTCCATATCGACTTTACATTAAATTTGCAATTTGAAAACAAGCAAGTAGAATTAATGAAATTTGACTATGACTAGATTTCGATCTTTTCATTTAACTTGATTAACTTCATTATAAATCCTTTGCTTTAGTAGAACTAATTATTTTCATAGCTACAAAGCATAGTCTGATTTAGATTGCTATAAATGCAAGCACAGCCGTCTTGCAAAAGGCAGATATCAAAGTTATCGAGCATAAAACCGAAGAAGACGACGTAAACACGTCAAAGCAGCCTTATCCGGTTCATCCCGAAATCGTGGTCAGCGCGCACAAGTACCAACCAAAGAAGCCGAAATGCGTCCAGGCTATGCTGCAACGATACCAGTGCGGTGGCGGCAGCAAACTAAAATGGACAATATGCGGAAACGTGGCCGCAATGACACTCGATGGGGTCAGCGCTCAACCGACGCAAGGAAAACGACCAAGAAATAACACGCGAAAGCGGTTGCCGTAGAGTTGGGTAAGACGAGTGACGATTTGCAAATAGAACGCTACTCGACCTCAGCCTCGCCACTCTATACTGGAAAAGTGCGCAATGGCGAAGGAGCCGGATAAAAAACGAGTAGATATAAAAATAGCTAATTTTGCAGCTGTGCGGTTATATGCTCAAGCAGCAATCCTTTCATCTATTTTTTTTTTAAATCTTGAAGCTAACTTCATGTCGTGATATAAGTACGAAGTCTATATTTGGTTAGCATTATTAAATAACATAGTCATATAGATTACAATTCTGTGTATTTTTTACATTTTTCATGTTGTAATTCCATGCAAATCCTTGCAAAATCCGTAAACACCTTCCCGAGAAGAACCATAGTCTGTATGTAAACTAAGCCGGAATAATTATTCATGCGACAGTCATAACAGGCTCCGGCGTCCTTTCTATCCGGATCATCCATTCGCAACTTTAAAATGTCACGATCGAAGTCAGCAAGCTATCTATCTTAATGAATCTTTCATGCATTGCAAATTGCGCGCCCGACAAGCGGCGAGCTCCATATTCTAATGAACAATGTTCATTTGTAAAGTGGTGAGAACGAGCGGCGCACAGCACCATGTGCTGCTTAACAATTGATTATTACGATATTGACAGCCGTACACAAGTGGATGGATACTTACATTCTGAATAAAACGCGCAGGGAAAGCCGCATTATTATAAGTGACATTTTTTAGTAGTCTTAATATATCAGGTAATTTGGATAGGGAATTCTTGAACGAAGGCCAGAAAATGTTGGCTGGCAAAGCAAACGTCAATAAAAATTTCGCTGACGCTAGGAATTTGCTAAATTGAAAATTGAATTAAACGATACGACCCGTTTTCATCGCTTGGCACGCACGGAATACACGTTGGGCATTTATTCTCGTTTATTCAAAGTAAGTTCAAAGTAAATGTGCGACACGTGACTCCTGAGAAGTGAACTTATTTCAAATAAATGAATTTCATTTGAGACATTTTTAATTTTCTACGTATTAAGAATGGTATGCAAGAAAACGCATAGAAACACAAAATTATTTTAAAGAGAATGGAAGGCAATATTGTTGTTACATTGTTTTGCTGCAGAAAATAATTAAGCAGCTTAATTGCTTCGCGTACTACCACTCCTACGAAACAATAATTGTTTTCC
>JARJDU010009196.1:0-13994 GCA_030264695.1 Lissagria laeviuscula
AAATATATTTTATTATTAATTGTGACACTGATATTTTGGTAAATTTCTTCTTTTTGTAGACGTTTTTGGTAATCCTTTATATTTTAGTTTCAATTATACATAAGTTTTATGTTAATGTGTTGTTGGATAAATATTTAAATAAAAATGCTGTTATTTTCAATAATTCATAGTAAATCAAAAACCAAAGTTAATTTTAAACTGATTAAATTTCTGCTCAATATCTTGATCTAAAAACTATAATATGTAGCATTGTATTTCAATTACAGCATTTAGACAAGGATATTTTGTAACCAAGAAATGGTTCAATAATTATAAGAAATTCTCATTTTCTCGGCCAAGAAATGGCGCCAGATGTGCGATAAGTAGCGAAAACAACTTATAAATATGATGTCTCTTTAACTTCGAATTTGTAACAATATGTTTAGTGTTGTTATCTATAGTCGTTGATTAAATTACAATAACCACAGCAAATAACCTACTCAGCTGACATCGGCTGACATCGGCTGACATCACAACAAACACAACTGTGACTTCAACCACCAATGCAAATTCGAGTCTCAATAAAGAACTGGCTCCATTAATTGTGTTGTGTAAATCGAATGTATCAATTTTCACCTCAGATTTGAAACCAATTTGTGTTTCAACTTCAAAATCAAGGAATTGAACTAGAAATCGATTCTTGCGTCTCGGTCTTTCCATTAGACCTTCTTCAGGGTACAAATTCCTATCTAATAAATGTAGTACGTTTTCCTAATAAATTTATGAATAATCAAACAACATAATTGAATAATTTGATTAATAAGTAAGTGAATGATTGACTTAATAAAACTTTGTATTTTTGTTAATTATCTTTGAAACGAAGTTCACACTGTGCTCTATCTTTTTGCCATAATGATTTTCGAGCACCTTAAATATATTTTAGAAGTGCAACAACTACAAAAAAAAAAACATTGGAACAATAATCAAAATTTTGCTGCTCCAATGGAAAGGGTACAGTGAAAGAGCACAAGTAGCATGCCAAAGAATATGCAAGAAAGAAGAGAACGCAGCCTTCGGCATACTCAGATGGGAAAACGGTGTTTCGGAGGATCCCTGAATGCTAGGACTTCAAAACTGTAGAAAATTCTTGTAAAAAATGAATTAAAAAAAGAATAATAAATTAAATAAATTTATGAAACTTCCGTATAGAAAAAGATGAATAATAATTAGAAAACTGTCGATGCTAGTTACAAGAAAAATAGATAATAAATTAATTATGTGTAAATGAAATTATATATAAGAAATTACGAATAATTACTGTGTTGTATTAATTTATGTATTTTTGTAAGATATTATCAGAAAGATAATTATATTGATAGTGGAAAATATTTAATATATATATATTTTTAATCAAAATAATTTGCAGATACAGTGACATATTTTTTTGTTTGTTATAATTGTGATCCTTATGCACTTGAACGAGTTTTCAAAGGCTTTTATTGTATTCCAGAAATCTATTATGTACATAAAAAATATATTTTGGCATGTTTTACGTCTTTAAAATGACGATGCAGATTAGAATTCTGCGTTGAAAGTTGTCTCACTTTGCAAAGTTACAACCAAGCTGTTTAATTTAATTTTTTCCAATTCAATTCTATTTAAGCAAATAATTCTCGATCGCTGTCGTAATCGTGTGGTTGGTGCAAGTGTGAAGATTTGAAAATGATGAAAATTGAATTTGTTACAAAGTAAAAATCATTGTAGCATTAAATCAAAACCAGAAAGGCAGTGTTCGGTTCCTACGGGTAGATCGTAGCGAAAACTACTAATTAGGTTTTGCACATTTACATCTTATATCACCACTAAGAATATCTTTCGAGCTCGAGCACAAACTCAACATTTTAGAAAGTTTCGAGCTTGAGCTCAAGCTTTTATCTCTCGAACTTGAGCTCGAGCTAGAACCGTCAACTAGAGCTGCTTAAGCATTTCGAGCGGCTCGAATTTTTATGATAGTTAATATCATTTTTTTGACTTTGACTTTTTATCACTGTTTCTGGAGCAGAATTTTATATCCATTCTAACGGTATAATCAGTTTTTCTCTAACTCTTGCTGTATCTGCAAGTACGACGTAAAACAGCAATATTTTTTGTAAATTATTAGATTCTCAGCACCCCTCCCTTCTCCTAAAAATTAAAAATAAATATGAAAGCCTTACAACAGCAAACGACGTTTTCTCTAGCACCCTCCCCCCTCTCAGAAATTAAAAAGTTTGGCGTTTGAGCAGCATTGGACCTCATGCGGCTCTCGAGGTGCGTGTTAGATGACGCTGTTCTAAAGGATTTTACATATTTAAAATGTGTTTTCACACAATCATTTTAGCCTATTTATTTGTTAAAATCTGCAATTAGTTGAAACAATCTTTTTCAAAATTTTTATGATTCGTTAACTACATAAATTGAAATAAATAGCTATGTATTTTAAATTTTCCGATTACAGCATATACAATAACTTTATTCAAAAGATCTCTACTATCGATCTTTACTGAACCTACCGTTTGTTAATTAAAATTAGCTTGAAATATTGTAGAAACAAAGTAGACATTATTCGAGCTTTTAAGCTCGAGCTTAAACTCGTTTTTCAGAATTTTTTCGAGCTCGAGTTCGTTTATTCCTTAGTCTCGGCTCGAGCTCAAGCTCAAGAGGCTCGAGTTAATTATAATTAATAGATACACATGGATAAAACGGAAAAAATAGTGTCTTTACTCACCAATATATACGTAAATATTAAAACATAACTATATTTTATTAAAATATCTTATCATCATAATCTTCCATATAAATGTCCAATTAAATATTTTGACAATCATATTAATACAAATAAACCACAATTTTATTATAAAAAAATAAATTATAATGAGAATATAACATCCAATCACGTATTAATTATATGAACAAAATACTGCATCCAATCTGCGAAATGTAAGTTTAGTTACTCGGCTGGAAAATATGCATAAACAGCTCGTTTGCGAAGAAACAAAAGATGCATCTCGTCCTTGGCTGCTGCTCCTGTTGCTGTTATTGCTGCCGCTGCTACATGCAACATCGGCTGCTGCGCTCCGCACAGTTCAGGGTTAAATTACGTATGCATCACGAAATTAGCCAAACCAAACGAAACCAAATCCAAAACCAACGAAAAACCAATGCGCATGCAAGCAATCCGAACGAACGAGCGTGGCATGTTTTATATTTCTGCACGTTCTTTTGCAAAATTTTTATTATATCTAAAATTAGTTTATGCATATACACATACTTACGCATAAACTTTGTGTATATAATTGTTGAATACGGGTATATGCATGTGCGTGTGTAGAATACGTTCCGCCGCAGAATCGTTAAACGATCCAATCACTGGACCAATTGTCGTCTGGTTACATTAAGCTTAAAACTATATATAAATTATATTGTATTTTAAATATACTATATATGGTTTGTTGTGTCAAATATATACCTACACTTTGTTTTTTTGGTGCACATTTTCAATATCTTTCATCTTTAGCTTTAGCTAGCTAAATGATGGCTGGCTGGATTCCGCAAATAATAATTAAATGTTTAACATGTTAATTTGGCTAAATGCATAGTTTGTTTGCAGCACGATTTGATCGATAAAGGTAGGTATTGTTACAAATAACATATCAAATTACTAAGCAAAAAAGGCGATTCAAGTCGAATTAATTGATACGCTCCTAATTTAACGCCATTAAATTTAGAGGTGAATAAAAATAGCGTCATTTGTTTCAGTTAGTAGACATGCTAGAAGGAATAATTAATTGATGCACAAGGTGTCATTAATGTCAGTAATGGTTTAATTATAAGTTTGTGGAATGATGATTATTGTTTATATTGAAGTGACTTTTTGTTTTGTAATATGTAAGTAGTACTGTAAATATAGATTAACCATTTATTTATTTATATATGTAAGGAAGAGTTAGGTAACATAGACAGGTTTATATTCAAATTTATCCTGCTCCTCATAAAATTGTGTTATTAATAGCGTTTTGTTCAATTAACGGTTTTAGTATACTGGTAAAGTTTGGACGATTTAATAAACCCTTTCTGAATGGACAACTTTGTTTGAAAAACGCGTCAAACATTTCACTTTGTCTTACGGTTGAAATATAATTAGATCCGTTAAGGTAAATTGAAATAATCAACCAACGAGTATCAAACTATACAAAATAATACGTTATTATAATTTTGAAATTTTGAAAAGTGAGATTGTGAAGTTTCATCTAATCAAACATAATTGTTTTAATTGTTATCAGTAGCGGTTTAAGACAAATTGGTATCCGATGTTGAATGCTCTCCACAATAGGCAAAATTCGCTCCCCCCCCATCCCTTTCTTCCACCTCCTGAAATTAATTTTCTTTATTAACGTAAGTCTATCACAGTTTCCAATCCAAGCCCACTTGGCACCCTTGAACGTGGTAGTACCCGAGGCGATTTGCCCACTCTACCCCCGTCATTAAAAATTATTAATTCAAATCAAACAAATTTACGATTATCCTTTTTCTTACCTTTAAAGAAACATTTAAAAAGTATGTAAACTAGTAAAAAGTAATATTAACTTAAATTTTTGTAAGATCTTGTAAGAATCTTTAAAATACATAAAATAAAACATATTTGAAAATTCAATTATGTTATCTAAAAATTGAAAACAGTTCAGTATAGCCAACTTGATTCCAAACATTTTTGAGCAAAATTCGACATTTTAACGGCAAACTGAATATAATTTTTACACAATTTCACTTTGCCCATTTGCCCCAAAATCAATTGAAAAAGATTCTGCCCTATAGGTCGTTTAATGTGAAAAATTAATTTAACATAGACGAGACACCATTTGTATGTTAAGTAATTAACTGTTAGCATGACATAACTAGCCTAGCAAACCGACTAAAACCATGAAATCGGTTAGAAACCTCAGTAATGTTGTTTATTTATATGATAAAAACGCAACTTTTATTCCGATGACTTCACTTTCAAATCAAAACAAGGGTTTATAGACATTAGACAACCTATAGAAAGATATTATTTTCAAATGATCTTAGCTTTGCCCCACTTACTAGTACAGGAGAATTTTTAAATAAGCGGTAAAACAATTTATAATAATATTAATTGAATGCTCTTTGGAATTTTCGGAGATATTTTAAAAATCAGCTTTTTCTTTAAACTGACTATATATTTATGAAATGCAATTTAATTTTAAAACAATAATAATCTTTTCATAGTATATTAATATTTTTATTTTTATAGCCTTTTAGTAGCTATGACATTTTATTAAAAGACTATAGTTTTAATCCCAAAACACAATTTGTTGTTAAGAACGCAAAAATTTGATTAATTAAGAAATAACAATAATTGTTAATAACAAATTTGAATATATATATAAGGTATTCTAAATTATTATAATTTAAAATATTTTAATTAATTAAATCAATCAATTAAATATTTATATGAATGCCTGCTTTTATATTTAACTCATCCACCAAATAAATAATTTTGAATTTGTATGAGAAGACAAGATATTTTAATTTATTTAATGAAGTAGCAATAATAGATCGAATTACATAGTAAAAACTTTATTACCAACACATTAATTGGTGTTGTTTTAATATATATAGAAGTATATCAATAATATTAATTATCTGTTTGCACAGAAGCATCCCAACAAATCTTCACAAAACTGGAAGAACTAGTTTCTATGTAGTTTCATAATTTAAATGTGCATGCATTTTAACTACCTTCTAAGCTGCATAATAATATATAAACAATTTTATATAATTATATTCAATAATTATACTTTTGTAATTAACTAAACACGTTTAACTAAATGTTTAAACCTTTTTTTGTGTTTCTCACATTTCTATGAACATTGCTCTAACAAATCAAAGTAATAGTTGTACAAATTATGTTTTTTGATAAATATTAAGCGGTTTTAATTTGTTACTTTGTATTTCAGCAGCTGTAAATGTGACCTTGAAGTCATATTTAAACAATTAAGATTTCTATAAAACTCGCCCAGTAGCGAGCCTAAGTGGCGCTTGGGGCACGATGTCTATTTGGCACCCCCTTTCCGTAAACAATTTTTTTCAAAAATAATTATTGAATGTCATTTTAGAGCATATTGCTACAATTATTTAACAATTTTTTTTTTTGTTTTATTGATTTTTCTTTGATAATTCGGCATAATTCAATATGAATAGTCACTACCTAAATTTGTCTCTTAAATACCCTACAGGTACTATTTTTGAGGGCAAATATTTACATAAGTTCAGGTTAGGATTGCCTAACCTAAAATTTGAGACAAAAAAATCAAAATTAAAAAAAATATATATATACTTAATTGTTTTAAAATCATAGTTTTTATTCCACGAAAAAATCTAATAACCCAGGAGAATCATACCATACGTACGTTGCCAAATTGCTGTCAATTAATTAATGCGACTAGAGGAATAATAGCAGTATTTATAATGACCGGACAATGTAATAATTTATACTAGATTGACGTAGACAAAAAAACAAAATAATTATTTAGCCTGATTTCATCGGTCAGATGCGCGTTTGACACAGTTGGGGCCCTAGAAGCCTATGCTATGTGGTGATGCGAAATCAGTTAGTTATGGCGCGCGCCGTGTGGACCTAGGCCTAAAAGCTCCTCTGTCATCCTTTATTATATATATAAGGACCAGTCATTATGAAAACTGCCCAGCATCAAATTGACCGTAACATATACATTTTTCTTGCCTTTGATGAAGCAAATTTATCAATTACTTTATCACTCCATTTTTGTCTATTTCCACACTAACAGACTTGTTCCTTCTTTGAGTGCCGACTTCGGGGCCGCTTGGCTGTTGACGTCGGTGTTCCCGAACAGACTCTGCACACCCCTGTCAGCGGCGCTATTGCTTTGGGTCCTTTCAGGACCAGTCTTGAAAGATATGTCAAAATTTATTCTAATTTGCTGAGCGAACTTTCAGCTAGCAATGAGTGTTGCAAGCTTTTGTTAAATTTTTTATTTGGAATTTTAAATTTTAATTTATATAGGTAACATTGATACTTAACCTAATTATAATCTAATATAATAATAAGCGGAACAAATCGGGCATCACCTCATTTGATAACAATGCCCAGCAGCTGCAAAACCAGGTGATGCAAGGGTACTGGCTTAAGTCAAAGGACAAAATCGCTGCTGTCTCGACTGGTCGGCACTCAAACACTACTCTTTCGGCTCAATCTTTTGCGTTCAAACCATTATTATTTTAAAATATATTTTGAAACAAAATTTTCGAAACTAAATATTTTATCCAAAAACTGATCAAAATAAAAATTGAATTTGTCAGGAAATCTTATAACTCTTGAGCACAGTTTGGCGCCCCTCAGCGAGTTGCGCCGGAAGTATGATAACCTTCTGCTCCCTTTTGCTACACCACTGAACTCAGCAAGACTAGATAACTTTACATACCTTCAAAATTATAGATTTACGGCTATTTGTCTAACAAAATTGTATTAATATCATGAACGGATTCTAAGAAGTCCATTTGTATCTGTAGTAATACACTGTTTTTTCCATTCCTTCACAACTTTGGTCATGCGCATTTAAAGCTTAGAGAAGAACACAACCTTGCAAGGCGAGTGGGGGAGAGGAAAGCTCAATGGGCACCTCTGACATCGAATTAGTTTAATTCGCCCACTTACAGAAAATTCTAATTCTTTCAGCTTCTCTTCTCTTGAAAGAAATGAATATTTTCAGTTTAATGAGAAAAGGTTCAATAACTTATTTTTCAGGAAGAAGGGTCAAATTTATAGTTACGCCTCTGAACTTAGACAAAAATTATCAACACGATTATTATATTTTTCTCTTCGAAATTTTGTATTGTTGATAAACTTGATAGATTTTCAAACATCACGCACAAAAATTATTTGCTGAAAATGTTGTGTAATTACTTGATGAATTGACTAATTCTCCAAGTAACTTTTTATGCTAAGGCACTAGTCAAATTCAGGAATCGTTTCATAGCAGGACAAAAATAAAAGACGAGGTTGGAAGTTATTCCTTTCGTTTGGCCCTTTAGTTTCCACATAATGCCCAAAAATTAATATTTGTCTACATTTAATTAGAATCTGGCACAACTGGACAGAAGCGTAGATAGAGTTTTAAGCACCTGGGTACAACTGACATACATTAACTCTACATTATTTTATCAAAATTTTATACCAAGTCGTTTCTGAATATCACAGAATTGTTCGTATATAGACGCTAGACCAGCTAGATTATCTTATAATACTTTAATTTACTTAAGTCTATTTCTACTGAATAGTTAAATTATCATAAATTTAAGTTCTGCTATGTCTTCCATAAATTATTTATAATTACATGGTGAGATACAATTCACAAATATCATGCAAATAAAAGAAGACCAAGAAATCTGCAACTAATAATCCTAACGAGATTACAACCAGCACGACATAATCCTATTAACCCAACAGACATCTGAGAATTCCATCAGACATATTGCCAACGAGCTTTCACCACACCTCATATTTAGCAACCTGGTATATCCATCACGACTCCACAATCCACACGAAAGCGTCACCATATTTCATAATGCAGTTATTCTAAGCGAGGGTGCTAATAAAAAGTTATATCAGCGCAACAGGTTAAAAATCCGACTTTCAGAACGGATCTCCACTCTCCAGGCTTGCCGCGAGAGAAAAGCTCGCGACTATCTCATATGTATAGAGACATAACCATGTTCGCACATTCGCTGGTGGCTCAGCTGGTAGATGTGTGTGCGTTCGAGCGTGATGATATAAAACGTTGGGCGTATGTGAGCTTGCTGCTTGCGATATTTTTTTTTATTAGCAGCAGCCGCAGCAGTGCATACGTTCAACCCCAAAGGGTTGATTTACACGCTTTTCTCGTTTCTCTTTTTCGCGCGTCGACACCTGAACGCGTCGCGTCACAGAAGTTTCGAATATGCGGCGAGTACAACGATTGTTTAATCACACCCTTAATGGGATTATTGCACCGGCACGCTTTGAGCGCATTAAAAGTGTGCAGTATGCCGCCCTGTTGGCGGCTCGTGCGGTGCACACAAATGCACACCAAAGCGACCATACTTTGTGCGAATGCACAAAGTGATGACAGGATCGGCGGCAACAATTCGCTAGGGTTATACGCTTAACGACCCAACTCGCCATGCATTTTCTGTAGTTTATAATGTTTGTGTAAGCTGTGTAAATGTAACTACTCGTACTTATATTTTAGCTGCCGGCGGTGCGCCGGGTGTAATAAACTTGCACTTGTAAACGCCTTCACACTTGCGCACGCGCAGTGTTTCAACTGGAATATAGTAATTTAATTATCTAGAATTAGAAATTATTTATTAATACCTTAATTTAAACCAGCGTTGTCCAACACGCGGCCCGCGGGCTGCATGCGGCCCAAGGCGGGGGGTGCTGGTAGAGAATGGCCCGTTTGCATTTTTATTCATCATGTTTAAAGAGATTACCACGATTAATCCCGAATTTGGGGAATTAATATTGAATTTAATTCAAGAATTGAAAAATTGATTTCAGAATTTTCAAAAAAATAATTTTGTTTTTTGCATTTTTGCAACCACTTCTACTTTCTCAAGTACATGCCACGCATCACATTACTTCTTTAAATTTGGAGTACCTTTACAATGGAATAATATATATGTTTAATAAAAAAATACTTGCCACTTAAGTTAAATTGATTTTTTTTAAATTTCCATTCGTGGATGGGTAAGTTGACAGAATTATTCTGAGGATGCGGGTTAAAAATCCATTACTTCTACCAATGTGGCCCAAAGTAACAAAAGTCTTGGACAATCATGGTTCAAACTTAATTATTACTTCTACTATTGCAAAGTTGTGTACATTTGATCGCCAAATGTTTATCTGAAAGATAAATGATCAATTATCAATATGCAATTTTCAGAACAGGGCCGGCCAACTTGAGATTCGCTGGTGGCATGTGGAGCGCCGTGAACATTTGTACGGCCCGCGAGCATCATCATTCATCACACTTTTAGGTTGGGGGGATACTAAGTCGTTCGCTGAACATCATTATCACTGTTTTCATTTTAGATAGGTGGTTCAGAAAATTCCTGGTACCAATTTGACTTAAACCGCATTTTACGATTAATACGAATAGAAAAAAAAACTCTTCCAGTACTAATCTCATATTCGGTCCTCGGATTGATTTGCATTGCTAAAGTAACCCGCAAGATTAAGGTTGGCCACCTCTGTTCTAGAGGTTATTATTCCTCATCTGTCAAAGCTGCGCCGCGCTGCTTTGCGCCATGTTGCTTCCATAAGACATGAATGTAAACTTCTGGCAGCATTTATGGCACACTTTTATGGTCGACCACTTTTCGGGACTATTCCGTTGTTGGTAAATAAATAAAATTTCCATTTGGGCAAGCAGCCCTCATCAATCCACGAAGATGCAGGCCGCCGCCGCCGTCGTGCGAAAATTTTCGTACGCATATTGGAATTAGAAATTTATTTATTTATTTATTTGTTTATGGAGCCTCCTGGGGTCTGCATCACGCAGAAATTGAATGTCGTCTTCCATCATAGACCATTATATGCACGGCAATAAAAGTACACTTATTATTGCTCTCTCTCCTTATATTTCATCTTATTGCATATCGAAAATACTGGAGAGTTGTAAAACAATGTTGTCCAACGGAAATTGATCATAAACGCATCGTCGTATCGAGTGAGGTTATTGTCCAGCAAATCCATTGCATACACGGATAAATACAGCATATCGCAAAACATAAAAATGCATCGGCATAGATTACACAGTAAAACGAAAGCCATATAGTACTTACGTATTACTTGTTTACGAATGAAACTAAGAGCAAGACGAATGTCTTCTTCTTCGTAGCGGGCGTGCGATCCATGAGATGGCGAGAGTGATGATGATGATGATGATGATTCAAGGTGAGATGGCTGGCGGCGGCGATGCGATGCCACGAGATGAACGAAACTAGTTCGGTGTTTTTATTGTCCCGCTCGTTCTCGACTGTGCTGCCAGACCGGGCCGCACATGTCTGTATGCATTAATTGCATCCTGAGGCGTTCCACAGCACCGCCGACGACGACGCTATCGCCGCGAATCGCCCGCCCGCTCGCAAATTCGGATGCTGTGCATCGCACACCTTGCATACTAGCTCCAAAGTCAAACAACTACTTGGGCCTCGCATAAATACTCAGCCTTTGTTTACACCGAGTCCTGGTTTTCAAATTAAATTCACGACGAAATCAATTTTAAGGTTAGCTGAGGTTAGGTTAAGTAAATTTGAGGTAGGTTAGGTTAGGTTACTCGAACATGATATAACCTAATTATTTCAACTGAAAGTTTAGTTTAATTATGTTAAGTAAAATAATATGAAAGATTAGATTAAGTTAGATTAGAATATACTATTTATGTTAAACTCCCTGTATAAGGTAAACAACACTATACTAGCAAATCTCTAACACAAGCAAACTTTAAGTACTTTGCTGGCGTCTCTTTTGGTCTCTCTCAAGGTCCCAAAACTAGGGTGCACGGAACCTGAACATGGGTTAACAACCATTAACCCTCGGGTACAACACACGTACTAGCTTTTTAATCCTTTCCGAGCGTCAAAAGAGCAAATCATTAAATACATTAATTTAATAATTTATTAATTTCATATCTTCGTTTTTTATAAACTTAATTCTTTGCAGTTTATTGTAAAGGTTGCCGACCATTGCAAACCACAGTCAAACAAGAAACAAACGCTCTGTTGTTCTTTGCACGATGTAGCATGTACTTACTTATACTACCTTTACCTACACATAGATGATGCAAAGAAACGACGACGACAATGACGCGATGAAGAGTTTGTTGGTCTTTCTTTAATTTCGGCAATCAAAGAAGCGCGATGCGATGCGATGGCGTCTGCGGCTTTTATCGCTCTCGCATGCATCGATTCATTAATAAAACTCGATTTACATATCGCCGAATTGGATAAGATGACTCTTAAATATCATTGTATCGAATCACGAATTGCAATCAATAGCAATAAGCCATTAAATTCGGATGCATAAGCAGCGGAGAATGTTGGTTGGTTGGTGACTTGGTATGCAAATCATTCGAATCAAAAATCGAATTATAATTGGAATTGAATTAAGATGCGACCAAGACAGTAAAATCTAAACGCAATTTAACATTTCGATTTGTTTCTTTGTTTTGCTTTTTATTGGAATATTAGATAGGTATTAGAACAGTTTTAACTTGTTTATTGCTCTTTAATAGGAATTTATTAGTATAACTTTGACCAGTAGTGTTAATTAATTGGAATTAATTAGCTCTTTTGTGTGGATAAATATTAGCAATATAACTCATTTTTTTGTATATAAATGAAGAAGTATTTTATTTTGTGTTATTTATTCGTAATAAATAAATCGTGAATGTAGTAAAAGTTGCTGATGCGCCTCTAAATGTATAAGACGCTATAAGTATCGCAACGAAAACTGATTTTTATCGTGTTTCGAGGAATTCTGGACGTAAGAAGAACCAGAATGCTTTGAGAAGAACAATTTCGGTTTGGTGCGATATAGTTTAGTGGTGTCCAACCACAAAATTTAATAAATTATGAAATAAACAAATAGTTATATATTAAAATGTAATTTACAAAAATAAGATCAATTACTACAAAATTGAAAAATTGAATTGGGCTATTTCTCTTTTATATATATATTATAATATTTTGACTTAACTACTTATCTAATATTTTAGTATTTTTAAATAGTAAAATGAATTAAATTAAATTTGTGAATTTTCCACCCCTAATTAGCCGATCGATCACTCGCTTTTCATTATCAAAGACACTCAGAATGGTGTCCATGCTTATCCCAAATAAAATTCATAACAGATGAATTTTTATTTGAACTGTTTCATTAAGAAAGACGTTGATTTAGTGTGTTATCAAATTGATAACCAACTAAATTACTCATTTTAACAAGAGGCTCTCAAAAACTCATCATTTTTCTTTCAGAATCTATTATGTCTTTTATTCATGAGGTATATACAGAAACAAATCTTTAGTTGGTTTGCTTTCTGATAAAAAAAATTTAACTTTTTACGAAGTAAACATCATTGTAGCTTTGAAACGAAACCAGATTCAGGCACGAGTTTGGTTCGTGAGGTATTCTATGAAGTACAAATCAAGGATACAGAGTCGCATTATCTAAATATCCAGACTGCATCACTAACCTAGAAGCGATACAGAGAATAGAAAAAAATATAAAAGTACGTTTTACATTAAAAAAAAACGGAAACTTGAATACTTCATCATGGGACACGCTAAAGCCACCTACCGTAACAAATAGGTTATGCAAAAGTCAACAACAAGAGATGACGGGGTATTAGAAGAATTTCATGAATGCTTAACCTACCGCCAATCGTACTAATTAACATCGGATAAACGCTGTAAATAAGGTCAAACAGCCATGATAATAGCCTGCGTTCGCAACGGATAATACATCGGCAGAAGAAGAAGAATATGAAGAAGTGATATTTATCGATATGATACCAACGCTTGCAGCCAATACGAGCAGTCATGGTCACCAAGGATTCTGCCTATCCTGCCGTTTCACAGCATTATTAAGCTATACTCTTGCTACTTAAATTACTAAACCGGCTACAACATTTTCAAGCAATACATTTTTGACGTGTTTAACGTTTTTAAAATGACTATACTGATTAGAATTTAGCGTTGAAAGTTGTCTCACTTTGCAAATTTTCAGCTACGCTGTTTAAAGCCGCAGAAAATTAAAATAAACGTCTTAAAAATGAAAACTTATTCCAATTCAATCCTATTTAAGCACATCATTCAGAGGTGCAGTGCCAAATAAAATAATACCAAGTGTTATTATTCTCAGGTAAGGCTTCAAA
>JARJDU010009229.1:0-10598 GCA_030264695.1 Lissagria laeviuscula
TCACTATCAAACACTATCACTAACCCTAACAAAGATATTGACACACCGACACACACCGTACGTAAGTAAGCGAATCAAACGCATGCATTGGTGAGCGATGACACATTTTCTCTTGTTTTCTTCGTGTGTTTCTATTAATTAAAATGAAGTGGTGTGGTAATATGCAAATGTGCACAACCTTATTAGTACTTCTCGCTGAGATCTACCCGTTGGAATGAAATTCGTGTCTCTATCTGGTTTTGTTTCGTAGCTACAATGGGTTTTTCTTCGAGAAAAATCAAATTTTTATCGATTTCAGACCTTTACTTTTGCTCCACCAACCACACGATAGCGATAGCAAATATGAAAAATTTACTTAAGTGGGATTGAATTCGTATAAATGTCCTTTCTTATGATGCTTATTTCAACTTCCTGCGGATTGAAACAGCGTAGCTGTAGTATCGCAAAGTTAGACAACTTTCATCCTGAAACTTTAATCTGTCTAGTCTTTTGAAAAACATTATACCTGTCAAAACGTATCATGAAACTAAATTGATCGAAACCATATCAATTAAATTATTATTGTAATTATCGTTATCATAATCTGGCAGAAAACCATGTTTTCGATGCGCCAATATCAATTTAATTAATTGAAAAAATGAACCATGAAAGAGTTGCATGAAACAACCGATTTAATTAATTAATGCGAAACAAATTTATTGGAAATGCACCCACAAAAAATGTAAACTGCGAACGTGATTTTCAATCGAAGTGTTTTGGCCGTTGATGGGTGACTGGTAATACCACGTGTATTATATAATACAAGAGTTTCCGAAAGTTTTTCCATCGCAAGCAACAACAATAACAATGTTTGTTTATTATGCATTTTGCGCGCATCATGCATGTTTGTGACATATCTACTTTGCTATTAGTACATTCGGGATGTGCACTCATCGTTATGTCGCCGATAACTTCCCATTCGCGCATTCGCGTACAGCTCCATGTTATAATTTTTAATGAATTAATATCGATGAATAACAAATGTGCGCGTCGACCGATTGCAATGTAATCAATGCAAAATCCATTGGCATGCCGGATGCAACAATTATGCAAAGTAAACTATTTTTGACACTGTATAATGAGTTTAATTAGACTGGTTTTAATTTATGTATATTCGTATAATTATCGCGCTCGCTATCGATTTGTTTTTCTGTATAATAAATGTCAATTTATGGGCGTCGATGAATGATTGAATTGCGAAAAAGGTGAGTCTAAAGTTGGAGATTGAATTTAGGCAATGTAATCTTCAGAGTTGATGGTTAACGCAAGTTACTTAGTTACTTAACATTCACAAATGCATGTAGATTACGCCTTAAGTATATTTGCCTTCAAATCTTGGGAATCTTCTTAGCTATGATCACGTAAAATTTGTGTTTTTTTAATTTTAAAAAGCAGTATCACCAAAAGGCAAACAAAATTTCTTTTGCTAAACCTTTATCTATATATGCACTGAAGTAATCTAGAAAAAAATTGTGTCTTTTTCACCGCCGCCTCTTAATCAAAAAGAGGTTTTACAATTAATTCTTGTAAATAATTAAAAGATGCCAGTAACAATTTTCTAACTTTTACCAATTATTTTTTGTGATAATATTGCTGATTTGGGGTTGCAACATTGCAGACCATGCATTTGTCATCGAATTATCCTGATACTAAATTTGACTTTCTTAGGTATGTTCAGATCTTGTCCCGATGCCATGGGCACTGTACATATCTGCTACAGGTTACTATCAATAACATTGCTAATAGCATTTAAGTCTAAAACATGAACTAATTTAAATTAATTTTACATTTACAAGCAATTGTCGCAAAAATTGTTTACTTCTTTTAATTGTAGGCAATCCAGAGTGGATAGCATTTCATGAAATCCTATGCAAACACATTTCTCATCAACTTAAATTTTTGACATTATTCCAGTTTGCTGTAAACATCCACAGAGTTAATAACAATTATTGTTAAAAAGTTGGCGAGCAGCGGTTGACTGAAATTCGTTCAAATAACGAAAAACAAGCGCGCGCCTCGCATGGATTTATGGCGCTGCTGCCTTGCTTGCAAGCACGTCGACGTTTTCCACTCCCCGATCGCCGCTTTTGAATTCCGCATTTCAAGTTTTGCATGTGTATGAATACAAAAGGGCAGCAGATAATACCAAAAAAAGCGAATAGCGAGAAAGGATTTTTGAATAATTGATATTGAACCGTTTCATAGAGAAGCGATGACAATAAATTTGAGTTATGAATAGAAAATATTGAAGATATTTATCGTCAATAAAGTCAATAACACATATACCAGCGTAATGTCAACTACCACGATCGTAATTTACCTACATACAATATGGCTTTACATTTCGCAAAGATCATATCAAGATTATATTACATGCATTTAAGTTAGATTTTGAAAAATTTCCAATTTTTGTATTTAACTTTGTGAAGATTCTAAACAATACTAAAATCTTTATATCTCTGGAAATGCAAAACATTTATGAATATACTTCAACGAACATTTGGTATATAAGCGTTATGCGACTCGCGAGAAAGAAAGGTAGAATAAAAACGCATCGACAGAACGCCAGACAGCTCACGAGAAAACCAGCCACGTCCAATCAATTCAGATAGTGCCCTCGTAAATTTTATTATAGCCGAGTTATATTAATTAAGGAACGACGCGTACATTGCAAACACAATCGCGTCGCGCAATTGTTCGCTCGGCTCGCCCGCGAGCTTCTTTCCGAATTGTACAATTGTGCGAGCAATCCCAACCCCCCCGAAACCTGATGGTTGCCCACGATTCGTTACTCAGCTCACGACTGTTTCGACTGTCGCCTTCGTATTAATTAAAATGGTTTCGGTAGTTCGCGCGTTGCGCTGCGCCGTGAAGTAGCCGAAAGATCTCGCTCTCCACACAACAATCTCCATTCGAGCTCACTCACCTACATCCCGCAATACGCCCGAAAATCCTCATTCGAAGCTTGCTCTTCGCGAATTCGAATAGCATAATGGAATAGTAGAGTTCGGGGTGCATACTGCCAGTGGTCGAGGAACACACCCCGCCATTGTCCACCACGATTGCATTGTGCTGAGCACAGAAGGTCGCCAGTAATTTAGTGCTTTTAATCAGTTTGCATTAAGCCCCGCGATATTAAACGTTAACACCAGCTTGTCCTGTGTAGTCCTGTACAGCCTCGTCCGGCGAGACTTAGATTTCGATGAATGGTAGGGACAAAGCATTTCGATGTGCGTCGACTTTTGCGTTTTGTCAAATGTTTATTTATTCGTTTGAATGCTTCACATCCGCGCAATCCCAATGGGTGTGCGTGCTCTCGTCCAATGTTTGTGCACAGTTTCAGTTTGCTTTGCATCGCCGAACAAACACATATCGGTCGTGTGTATACACTTAAACGTTTTACCAATAACAGGTAATTACCTGAACGCTGCCGATGTCATGTCATGTACGAAATTAAATTTTGATTGATGTCCTCGAACGCAGGTCCTTGATACAGGCCCCAATTATTAATTTCATTCTGCTATGTGAGAATTGAGGCAATTTCATTGTGTAGCCAAATATTTTTTTTTGCATGTTTTCTAAACTGTAGTCTTGCAGATAACGCAACGCAGGCGATCCTATTAATTTCTAACAAATTATTTGAATCGGAATTTTATTAAACAACCTGTATATCTATATAAGATTGTGGAAAAGTCGTCTAAGCTACAAGTTAATCCGTTCGCATGGAAAAATCGGGGCCACTGGAGCTGAGCCAGCAGTTTCCCGTTGGAGACCAGGCGCTGCGCTCTGCTTTACGGCCGCTGTCGGTGTTCCCTAACCGTGCAGCCCGCATTCAGCACGCCATGCGACCCCCCATCCAGAACGGTATCGTGCAGACGTAGAGCGCATAACGTACAGCATACGAAGACATAAACGTAAGATTATAAGAAAAATATAACATTTCCGGGATGTCCGGTCGACTACAGAGTGCCGCCTCCGCAGATTCCCATTACTACCGATACTCCATTACGGACGACGCCGCGCCGTTGGCTTCGTTACCCGGCACTACCTTCGTTTCCACAATTTGGTGCTCGTGCGCCAGAGCCCCCGCCGACACCCTTCGCGCGTAAGGCGAAAAAATATACGACTCTCATAAAATGGGGACACGTTCCTCGTAAAATTGATAATCACAAGACGATTAAATGGGCCATTCCCGACGAATCGCCTACTGCCTGGCATTACTAACGATTTTTCGGCTGCCCAAGAAATGGGCACCAAGCTACTGTCCTCATTGTGCAAAGGTCTAACCAAGCCTACGCAGAATCCTCGTAATAAACTGTAAATCCCATTTATTTATGACATAGTTTTACCTTCCTTTTTTTCAATAACAAAATGCTGATTATATTCGTGGAGCGATTGGCAATAAACGTTTTAAACTAGTTGAAATTAGTGCGAACTGAAAAATTATTACAGGGGATCAATATAAAGAATGATGGAATTTAATTCTTTTATTGCTACAGTGCGAAGGGCGGAGCGAATTAAGACCAAGGAGGAAAATAAAAGCGGCTCGCATAAAACATAAAGCGGAAAGAAATACAATCGGAAAACATGAGAGACGTTCGCGAAATCAAACGTACAAAAAAATACGGGTAAATGGAAGCGCTGCCAGGCCCTTGCCTGGATATAAATAAAGAGCTTTAAAATCGTAGTAAAATTGAGATGAAAATTAGCTCCGCGCGCGGATTTACGAGTGTAGTCAGCATGAAGCTCGAAACGGCCGCCGCCGCTGCCGTTTGCGAAAAAGCGTAACACATACGACGCACAATCGCGAAACCTGGCCGGTAGACTCCGTCAGCAATAAATTTCGACTGGGAGAAAGGTGTAGATACGGTAATGTACAGATAGGCTGTGCGTGGGTGGAACAGTTGAAAGTACGAGTTGGAAGCACGAGTGGCTCGCATTTTGGGAATGCTTGTACTACATTGGTCTCTATGAATTAATGGATTTTTCGAGCGGCGCATCTGTCCACGCGTCTTGCGAGGTCCATTTTCAACGGCCGAATGCACTTCGAGGTAAAGCTGGGACAGATCCAAAAAGCTGGTTGCAGACAGACCGAAATGTTTTATTTAAATGAGTTGCAACGAATGCAAGAGATGCATTTGTAGTGGCATTAGTCCTTGTATATTTCTTAATATTTTTGGCTGCTTCAATAATCTTGCCATTATTTTATACTGAGCGTTATCCAGAAATGTATAATTTCTTAGAGAACTAGGTCATTATGGAAGCACAGATGCACACACTGCCTACAGTCTTTGGTGGCGCGCACCTGAGGTCTCTCATGCCAGGGGCTTCTAAATTCTGCAAAGGCTTCTTTACGAGGGGCCCTAAACTGATTGTGCGCTTTGTGCCTTTTTACGATGGGTCTCAAACTCATTGTGCTCCTAGGGTCTGTTCAGATGAATCTGCCAATATTGGACCTATATTATTTAAAAGAGTTTATTCTAAACTAATACCGAATTAATTCCCCTGTCCATAACCAGGAGTAACAAATAAGTTCAGGAAGTAAACCCCAAACCTCTTATAAGCAATGAACGTTGTATTGATACATGGTGGCATTGTAAAGGAGAAAGGCAGGTTAGTTCGACTGGACAAATGGCAAATCCAACCCAAAACGAGCGAGACCGACGGAAATACGCGCTCATTTAGGTTGTACTCGTTTGTTTGCGTTCAAGCAGCAGCGGCACCGCGTTTGCATTCGCTTGCACACGTTTTCCGCTTGCAAATGCATTGCGACATACGCTCCACGCATGTTTTACAATCAGGAAGCGCGCACAGTGCCACTTTCGGCCTGAAATGGCCAGAACTAATTGAACCATATTTGCTTTCGAGTGTATTTCGTTACTCGGATATAGAGCCATCTAGTATTACATTGCATGCTCACGGTGAATGAAATCTAAGCAAGATAATTGCACCACTGATTGGTGATGATGATGATGATAGGCAGATTTATTAAATTTCCTCTTGCAATAGTAACAGTTGACATTTTAAACCGCAATTTTATGCTGTTTTTAAATAAACAAAATTCAATTACCATTGCGTTGCCCGCATCTCCGCAAATCGTATCAATGCCACTCAAGTGGATTTCTGGAACACACCAGAACAAGTTGTGCACAATAGCTACGTATGTATTAATACATCGCCCAACAATAGAAAAAAAACTTGTATTGTGAACGCGCCTAACAAATTTGTTGCTGCAGTTTTGCGATATTACATCGAGGCAATCGAAAACCTGCTGCAACTGCGATTTGTGCAACTTTAATTCTATTGTGCACTCGTTCTACCTGCTACACACAGCAAAAACGCATTTTACGCCTGGAATATTCTTTAATCTCGATTAAAATGTGCAAAATTGTTCAGAAATGTGTGTGTGGGGGGGAATAGTAAAATATATGATACGAGCGGTTTCAGGGTGTTCATAATACGAATGCGTTTTAGGTTTCTATTTGCAAGTGAAAACTCGGGAACGTGTGAAACGTGTAATGGGAATAAAGCCATTTTGCGGTATGTCGTTTACACAAATGTTTAAAAAATTCAACAAAAACAGGCGACTGTAGTAAAATGAAACTCCTTATTTTGACATCAAGCATAATATACCCCAAGGATATCATTAAATTGGTATATTCGTATGTAGATATTGATGACCTTTTTCTACCAGATCCGCATCGTACTGGGAAAACGCAGAACAAGAAGACCTTACGTGTGAAGTTCTGAAGTTCGTGCGAAATCGTAAAATGGAATAATAATGTTTTCATATTCTTACTCTTATATATTTTATAGGACCGTTGTGCGTGTGTGGTGAAGGGGCGTATGAAAGTGTGAAAAGTTCAACAGTTGGTTCTTTTTGTTATGTGCGTCGGGCGTCGCAACAATCGCGTCAGAACACAAGAAGCGCGCGAAAGGGCCAAAGAATGCCACCGAAATGGAGAATTCCGTATTCCCAAGTCGTGATTCCCAGCAAATTTCAACGACTTCATCCATTCTTCCACCATGTGCCTCATCCGCGGCCCACTCTGCGTGCCGACAGCTGACATTATAAAGTGTTGTCACTTCCACTGTCAATTATTTGCGAATTTATATTTGGAATACGTTGGAGACACTACCGCGCAATTTCAACTTTCCAAATTTTTCGCCGAGTCGAAATAGTTTACAAACTTTGCTTGCTATTTCTTTTTCGATTTGCAAAGTTTAACAAGTTTCTGTCTGGGCGCTATCAAAGAGCATAAACGAAACGCATAATGGATACGAAGTCATCTCACCTACACAATGTATAGATGATGGAGAGACATCCGGAACATTACAATGCAATTAGACATCTCGTTGTATTTTTCGCACAAAACAGCAGCAAGCTGCCTGTTGAAAACAATTACAGGATTACGGATGTAGGGATTTAATCAGGTTGGAACATTTATCGTTTCGTATAGGGAGCCAGAGATATAAATTTTTCGCCTTTTTCCCGAGTGATTGCAGTTGACCCAATGCATGCACAAGCTGTGACCCTCTCGTTCGCATTCCCTGCGGCGTGCCGAGCGCATCTAACGAACGAATGTATGCAGAAATCAAGCGAAACACTAGGTATCCACCGAGCACCGCAAATTCTACAACTTCGCTCACACATACGCACACAGAGAATGCGCCATTCGACAAATATTTGATCGCGCCCATTGAGCCATCCGCTCGCCAAAGGACGACCGTTTCGATACAAGCAGCCACACATGCAAATTGCGCGCCACCGCTTTTGACGCTGCGATACGTACCATTTCGTTCGTTTAGCTATCCCCGCCTCCAACGCGGTGAGATCATACGGAAAAATTCATCAACCGGTCGGACGGGCGAGTGGGAAAAATTCATAACGACACACTTATTGATGCTAACGGGTTCAGCGACGTCCAACATTTCTAATTAATCCGCATTGCTGATTGCAACCCGTGTTTTACAACTAGCTTTGGATTTTTATTGTTGAGGTTTGCTTAACGTCTATCAAAGTGATAGGATTAACTATATGTTGTACAGAAATAATAAGTTTGGTGCACTTACCGAGAAGACCAGGACACGCTGGCTGATTTAAACAATAACAGCGTGCATTAGTATAACTTTTTCTTTATTCAAAACCGGCATGCATGACAGATAGTTTGCCGAAGTCCAGATCCAGCACAATATGTTCTTCTTCGTTGTTTTTTCTTCTTGTGTGAATTCTTCATCGTCCTCCCAATCTTCTTATTTGTTTTCCTTGAGTTTGACACTGCACTTTGGATTTAAGAATTAAGGGATTCGCACAGAAAGACGCGCAAAGTCGATGTGTGCGTCGAACTGTTCGATAACGTTTGTAATATGTTCTCATCATGTATCACAGCGAACAGCAAACTTCAACAGAAACAAACAGATCAGATTAAAATTTGACTTGATTTTTGCGTTGATTATTCCTATGAATGAAAGAAATTCACCGGCAATTGAAACAAAGCGTAATCTTAGATGCGCATTTTGTTGAGATTTTAAGATTAAAAAACAGGCAAGACATTGTGCACATATCTCATTATGCTCAATTTTTGGTTAAATAACATTTTGAAAAATACGAATGAAGGCGGACAACAGCGCGGCGCGTCGCGTTCTGGTAGGCTCTCGGTTTCGATATCACCGAACGCGCGAAGACGACGAAAAAGCCGCCCTTCGCAATGTGGAAGCGAGCAGAGGCGGTCGTCGGATACACGTAGAGCTTTAGAATTAAAATTAATTATATTTCGAAATTAATTCCGCTCGAATGTACGTGTATAAATTCAATAGCGTGAATTTATTATGTTTGTACTACGTGCACGAAGAGACTAAGAGACTAAGAGACTAATATACGGCCGAGACGCGTCGGCGGCGACGACGGCCTGCCCATAGACAAAACCAGCGCGGGCATGTTGTACTCTCTCTCTCGTTGCGGACGGTTGTAGGTGTGTATAGGGTGTATATATTGGCGACATCGGCACCAACGGCCGCCGCTACTGCTACTGTATAGTTTACCGAAAATCTTATCTCGCACGCAATTCATCAATACCCTAATCGCGCGCGCCCGCACAGAGCGCCGCAAATTGTGAGTACAAAGATTTGTAAACACCGGATGGGTGCGCACACCCTGATTAGGTTCAGGTTAATTTCAAATATTATTGTGGATTAATTAAAATTTAGCAATTTCATCATTTATATCTTTAATTGATTCAATCGAGCTTTTTTTCGCTCTATTTGTAAGAAAAAGCCAGCAAAACCAACAAAAAGTTATAATTACGAGCATGGGAGCACCGTGCAGAAAATCTGAATAGGGATTCGGTGGGCATTGTCGCGGTAATTGAAGTTTTGATTAATTTCGACCTCGACAAAACGTTCGAAATACTTTTTGGTTTGTGTTACACGTAATGTTTACTGGAAAACCAACGTTTCTAGAAAAACCACTTTTGCATATGTACCTGAACCCGAACGTGGGATAGTTTCGATATATTCGCGAACGTTGGGTACGCGGACATCATCGAATTTGATTAGGTTTGGTTAACTTGGCAAAACCGATACGCTCTTCGAACAAATACCATTTAAATACAGTTCGGCTCGTTTGGCAGAAGCATAGAGGAAGCGTGCTAATTGTTGCTTTAAATGAATTGATTTTAATTGAAATTGATAATTGACGCAACTGCAATGCTCGGGGCGGCACACATACCATTATCCTCGCCTATTCACATTTTACACATTATTCACTTCATGGGCAAATATAATGAAGAGTTTATCCAAGAGAGATACACGGGCGTGCATATTCGTAAATGTGAAAATTTTATTAATATGTCATGCGTGCGGAATCAATTGTGCATCCAATTGCAAAATAAACAGGCGTTATTTATTATTCATTAGTTTGGTTACTGATGAGGTTTGGATAATTACGTATGTTATGTGTATGGAAGCAGTCTCTCTTTATGGAAATGTGTAAAGTGAGAGAAAAGAACCGAACTGTAAAAAACTGCAGTTTTTTCATGACAATTCTTGCAATTTCTTTTTAGAAGCATGATAAATTATGTTGAAGACATTGGCTCTATCAAAAGCCTTCAAAGCATCTTGATCATATTTTGTCAATTCCAATTAGTGTTCTGCTTTCCGCTACTCGTTTGAACAGGTTGCAGTGCAAATTTTTCAGACGAGAACATAAGCGTATACTAGAATTGTAATTTTTTTGTCTTTTTGAGAATATTTCACATGAATTTATATTAGCTACTGTTACTGCATTGTCTAGTTTTATATTATGGAACAAATGATGAAAAGTATCTTCATGGACACATCTCACACTGAGAAGATGCAAGTCAAAAAAAGGTACGAATCTAAAGTCTATATAACTCTCAATAAGGCTGCTTGTTGAATCGAGCTAAAAAATAATTGCTAATGATGTACGTCAGCCGTGGACCGGATTTGCTCTATTAAGCCCGCCCCACATCTAACGCAACGGTAGAGCTTGCTTTGCGGGTTGTGCGGGGCTGCTATTCTATTACCTATTCGCTTGCTCC
>JARJDU010009262.1:0-10933 GCA_030264695.1 Lissagria laeviuscula
CATTTTCTCAGCAGTCGATTAACAATCATATTTCTGAATAGGCGCGCGTTATGATTGGTCTTTAAACAAGAACTAACTATGACATGTTAACTAGCCTACTCGATTTGGTTTAGTTTCCTAGAGTTGTTTTAGTAGCACCACTCACTAAGGTAATCAACAGTGTGCTATATTTGTCTTGAGAATTGGTTTATTGTAATGTTACTTGGCTGATATATCTATGATACATATATGTTATATAAAATTATCTATTTTTAATAGATTTCAGGTTTTTTTCGATTCGTGAGTGAGTGGATCCTTTTAGAACATGTGGGAACGCAGTTCCGAAGAACTAATAACCGTTCTTTCTCACAATGCATGCATTTTTAATAAGCAATCGATCATTTGTCGCAGGCATGTTAGGTCGGAGAGAAAAGTATGTTGTTCAAGCCAATAGCCTACTAGTTCGTTTATTAATTCAGATAGTAAACTAAGCAGTCATTCACTGACTGGCAAAAGAATGAAGAAATAGGCCAAAACAACACAAAGAAAAATATTTATCAAGGGTGTAAAATAATGATTATAATCACTAATCTTTAATTTAATTTTAAACATAATCTAAATTCAAATTTTTGTACGAATTTTAAATTTGAACTTACCCTTCGCACATTTCGATCCTTGCTGGAAGCTCGACCATATCCATAGCGTTGTGGTGGCACGCCTCCCATAGACTTGGCATACTCCAGAGGTGGCGACACTGGTCGTCCATGGCGATCCATCCAAGAGCACGTCTGTCGTAGATGCCATGAAACTCCGCCCATCATCATACCACCACTACCAATAGGCATGGCACCTCCCCCACCACTCATGCCCATACCCATAGTGCCATAACCTGGTGGCATTCCTGCCGGTGTCACTGGCGATTTCACTGTCATACTTAACTTTCTGCAGGATTTCAGCATCTGTAAACAAAAAAACAACGATAATTATTATTTTAACTGTAAAGTTAATGTTATCCCGGTTATGTAACTGACCCATAACCAATTAATTAAGATAAACAAGCATTAATGTAAAAGATTTCATGCATTATTGAAAATATCAATAAGTTGATGGATTAAATGCAGAAGAAGTAAATTACTGATAAGTTATCAATTATCATGCCAACAAGACCAGGTTAATCTCTAATAGATATATAAATAATACATAACTGTTAGTTATTACGTTTTTAAATATATACAACGAAAATATTTTAATAAACATGCTAAAGGTAATAACAGTAGCCGTCAGTTGAATTTAATTACGAGATGAATAAATCAGTAGGAAAAATAATAATAATGTCGGCTGTCAACACCCAACCAACAGCGAACAGAATACAGCTAACAATAGACAATAGACAGCAATGAAACGATTAAAAACCGACTGTCTAATGCACCTTTCACATCTACATTCATTCCGTATACAGGCATGTTCAGACGCAAACACATAACATAACAAGTATAACATTTTTTCCTGCATTTTTTTACTATTTTCTTTTTTCTTTTTTTTTCTGTTTTAGTACTATTTTTGGCACTTTCGTCCCTAAATATGAATCCTTCACTGAACAGTTTATTAACTTATCACAAACGCAAACGTTCTCGCTTATCATGTCCTACCATCATATAAACGTCAACAATATACATGTGTGTGAAAATAAATGTAAATGTTTGTTAGATTGTTCCGTGTTAGCATACTTCAGCATGCACTTCGAATAATAAAATGTTTGAATAAATAAATAAATTTACGTGCTATATAGTAATATAAAAAATATATTTTTAAAAGGAAGCTTAAATTGTGAATTCAAGTGTGAAAACAGATATAAACAGTTTAGAGAAGTTTTGTAAGTGATCGTGATAGAGAACGACTGACGCTGCACTCAACTAGTCCCCTAGTTATACTCAACCGGCAGTGGTTGTTAGCCACGCCTTTTGGTAATACAAGAGGGGAGTTGTGCTCTTTCAACAAGGATGAGTGAAGTGCTGAGCGGCAGTATCAGCTAGCAACTGACGCAAGATCCTCGGCGTCTCCCCTATTTATACTCAAGCGACAGTGGTTCTAAGTCTGCCTTCTTTAGTATTATAAGAGAGGGAGCTGAGTTTCTGGCCTAGGATGATTGAAGTGCAGCGTTTCAGTGCCTCTCTTAATTATACTCTACTGGCTAGAATTTTATACCACGCCTTTAAAGTTTACTTTACTTATTATGTTTCTTATGTGTGAATCTATGCCTGTATTTATAAGATACGACGATATGTTTCATTTTTTAAACAAATTTTTGCCTATTATTTATTTATAATAGCAATAATTGGAATAGTTGGAATACTCACCGCAATTAGAGATTGTTTCATCTACAATATAAGAGAGAAAAATTGGTTAAATCAACAATTCGTTTTAAGCAGCATGTACGGGGCAAATTTTCATTTCAAAATAGTAGATATGATAATAAAATCAGTTAATCTAATTAATTAAAATCATGAGTAATATTAAAATAAATTACATAGTAATTAAACAAGTCATGTTTACTTAATCACGTAAACGTTTGAAGTAAGTAAGTAATTAAAATGTAAATGAAACAACTCAAACTCATAAGTATTCAACTATAATGCATTAATACAGATTGATTATTAATTTAAATTAATAATTAAATAATTAAGTTATTAATAAAAAAATATGTATTGTTTTTTCTTGTTATTTTGTGTCATTATTAATTTCAATGTTTAATATTGTAAGCGATATGCTTTGAAGAAAATTCTCTATTTGCATGACCTAATAGCAGAAAAGCAGTGAAAACTATCGTCAACTTTAAGTCAAATAACATTCTTACATTTAGCCAATTTGTTTATATTTTGATATTGTTCATTTTTAATTTGATTTTATGACCAACAAAGCAGAAACATATAACTATTAATTAGCGGATGTTGTTTGCAGACCAGGACTTATTTCATTAATTCATTATGCAAGCAGGAAAAAATATCGCACGAAGGCAAATTGCAGTTAATTGCACAAAAACATAAAACAAAGAACGGAAAACTTAGGTCGCTCGTTTGCTCTTCGGCACTCCCGACGAATGGTAATTAGTTAGTTAAATTAGTTTGAAATGCCAACGGGACCGCAAAGCAAAGCAAAGCAGCAACGTGAAACAAAGCAACCTATCAGCACATGTTTCTGATTTACTCTTTTTTTTTTAATCCCTTGTTAATTTTTTATATATACAATGTATATACATGGATATTCTAGGTAGAAGTAAAAGCTCCAGCAGATTATTTGTTATTCAAGATCAGGAGTGCGACTGCTCCTGAGACTTCAGTTTCCCCCTATTTATATCCAACGTGGTTTCCTAAAAGCCCCACTCTTTTGCAATGCTCACAGCTTGCGAGAGTTCAAGCGTCGGAGAGTGACTAGTACCGTCAGTCAAGTCTCCCCTATTTATATCTCCTTGCGACTCTTTGTTATAATGACTTAAGCTCTGGAGTGACTTCAATCAAAAGCCTCCGCAAACTCTGAGGTATTTGTAAACTATGCCTTTTTTCTAACGTGACTTTTTCAATAAAATAAAGTGCATCGAAAATAGAAAGCTATTGACTTCAATTTTGTTTTATGTTGATTAACGTTGACTAAAAGCTAAATATTTGAATTGCTATTGCTGCCAAGGCAATTTCACAAACACGCAAATACTTTTATTGAAAATAGATGCGACGTAGAACCTGCGCTGCCACCGACATCGCGAGCGAATCTCATCAATTCGAACAAAATGAAGAATGCCAGCTATTTCTGTTCTTTTCTTCTTTTCTGTCGTATTTTTTTTGGATTCTTAGTAAAATTTGTCAATGTTGTCTGGCGTTTGTATATAATATTGATTTCCATGTCATGATAAAATGTTATTTAATAGACTGCCAAATATTAATGCTCGAAAGTTGTAAATGAGATGTTGCTGGTATGAAAGCCGGAGACTGACTGACTCAGCGCTCACGCTTCTCTCTATTTATACTCGCACGGCGTACAAATTAAAGCCACACCTTTACTGGTGTCTACTATGCTAGTAAGGAAAGATGTAAGCTTTTAAGAAAATTTTAAATTGATATTATATATTATAACATATTTAGGTAATAGTTTATTTTTCTTTTATGGCGTTTGGAGATAAAAGTAAATGGTCTTGTTGTTTGAATGTTGTGCTTAATCGAGACAAGGAAAAAGTTTTGCTATTAGTGTGCAACCTCACGTGCACGCTCTCAATATAGTAGGGAATTCTGGTCCGGAAAAGCCGAGGAAGCAATGAATAAAATTAATGTCACGAATGACGAAAACAGCGAGCACAAATTTCTTCCTCGTTCTTTCTTTTCTTTTTTTGGTTTTGATTTTTTTTCTCTCTATCGTTTTATAAATAATTAAAAATATATAGGAACTAACTCTTTTTCAAGTTGTTAGCCAAATGTTATTATTAATTGCAATATAATTATGACGCAAGAGTTCTTAAGAAAGAAAATAAAAATAAACAAGGCAGTGTTGAAAGCAAAAAACTGATCGTTTCCGGAAAACAAAACAATTACTTATAATAATTATTAATGATTTGTCTTTGCCTCCTAAAACCAGAACCATAAAGATTATAATTTACGATGACTTGCACTTGCAATAAAGTTACCTAATTTTTTTACTACCATTTTTTCCATACTTGCAAGCACATGGAGAGAAGTTGACTAGCACTCTACTCACCTACGTCTCTATTTATACTAGCTCAGCATGTTAGGTAAGCCACGTCACGCCTACTATGCTCCCTTCTTTACGAAATCTTAAAATAATTAACCCTCAGTATATTCTCACTATCTTCTTCTCCCACTGCGCAATTAATTATTCTGCCTGGTGGCATCTCATACCACATATCCTAGTAGGTATCATAGTAGATTTACGAGTGTGTGTTCTGCATTATAGGTTGCGGCAGCTCATCGATCCAAGCACTAATTTATTACCAATTTTCCACTTCTTTTACTCGCCGCATACACACATGTTATACATTATGGGTCTTCTCTTTTCCTATTTACCCTAGGTCGCTAGTCGCCCCGCCTCAATCAACCATGTCGTCTAGAATTACATCCTTAGTGTTTACTAACTAGGAGCGACGTGTAGTTTAAATATCTACTCTGTCTGTATCCTTGTGTTCGCGATTACTTTAAGCCCGGTTGCATGCGTCTAAATTGCATACCTACTGCATCGAAAATAGAACGAAATAGCACCGCTCCGATTTGATTAAGTTAATCTTGCATTTGGAACGAGTATAGTTATATCTATGCTAATTTAAATTCTAAATATAAATTGAAATTACTAGTAGAAATTCTGCATGAGAAATATGGTGCAGTGGCAATATAGTTGATAAGTTCATCGTCGGAGTGCTTCTAACCGTGTGAGCTCGCTGTCTCCCCTATTTATATTCACACAGAGAGGGTCACAAACCACGCCCTACACGGCATACACAACGTGTTCTCGTTTTCTATATACCACGCCTCTTTTCATTAGTTCTTAATACTTGAAATTAAATTTATTTATTTAATTATTTATTTAAAGTAGAAACTGTGTACAGTTAAAGCAACAAACGAAGTTGAAGTTTAGTGAACAGTAAAGTGTGAGTGTGTTTGAATGTGAGTGGATGTGCGTACATGGAAAGAGCGGGAAACATAAGCCACACAGCTGCACTTCCGGCTCACCTTTAGAGCATCCTCGTGTGAAACTCCAGTAAACGGCGTCCCATTGACTTCTAAAATTGAGTCGCCTGGCCTCAGTCCTGAGCGTTCCGCAACGCTGCCTTCCTCCACTCTGGATATGTACACCCCACATCCTAAAAACAATCAAATCTTAAATAAAAATTAAATGCGACTAGTAATCTGATGATACCTAGCAAAAAGTTAAAAAAAGAACAAAAACATTAAATAGAATCCATCTGTTGCCGACAGATTTTAGACTGAGATTATTTCTGGCACGATTTCAAGCTCACGTTGACCTGATGCGTCATGCCAAAGGTGGAATACGACTGTAGCAAAACTCAACGTCTTCTCTATTTGTACTCAATCTGCGCGTGTGGAAAACCACGCCTACTACTGACATACAAACTAAGGAAGAAAAGAACGCCAAAATATAAATCTCTTACCAGCATCTTTGCCACCCTTGACACAAATCCCAAACCCATGAGCAGCGCTAGGCTCACGGACCATTGTTACCGTCCGAGTGGACAGCTCGTGTAATGTGGGTACATAAGGCATACGGTAGTTGTGCGTCGTGCTAGGCGGGCTACTAGCAGGAGAGCGTCGGGGACGTTCCGCGCTGCCACCCCCAGCGCCTGAAGCCTTCCCATTCTGATTGAACAATCGCAACACTTGCTCTGGTGAGATGGGCCGCTTTTTATTATTGCTTCCAGTAATCCCACCACCGCCGGAACGAAAGTTAGGATTTGAGCCTAGATAAGTAGTACCTCCACGCGCCGTCAAAGAGTTGCCTATGCTAGTCCCACCGCCTCCTGGGGCGCTAGCGCCTGTACCAAACTCACGGTCGCGTTCGGCTCGATGATGGTACATGGCGGATGAGGGCCGCTCAACGATCGTGTACGACGTCCCCGGCGGCGAGTAGTAGAGACCGGAACGGGAGCGTGCATGGGCGGCGGCGCGTGGACTTCCGTTGTTCGGTCCAAGCGCGTCTTCAGCTTCAGCTGGCATACGTGCTGCACTTCGACTACTCCGACTGCTCCAGCCGCGACCGCCGTATCCGCCGAGTTCGGCGAGCTCGGCGAACTCTTCGCCGGCTCTCATGCCGTCTCCACGCACCACCACCTCCTACGACGACGACGACGACGACTCTGCCTCCTCCCCGCCTCCTCGCCTCCGCCGCCTGATTCCTTCGTGATCGCTTGCTTCTCCGACTACACGGATTTAATCTAATGTCACGTTCTTTTGGATATCTGTAATAAAAAATATTATCAGCAATTAAAACCACATAAAGTAAATATAACTTCATCCGGATATTGATATCATTTCTCCAGCCCAGCCCACAAAATTTCCTAGGGCCGTTTTTATGTCTATGTTTGCCGGTTTTTTCTATTTTCGAATTTTCGATCAAAATTTAAAGGAATAAATTGCACTGCGGGAAAAACTATAGTTATGTGGCGTTTATTGGCATTTCCGGAGGCCAGCGACTTTCGTGCTGGCGCGGCGAGAATCGATTAAGAACAGCACAACCCAATTACACGAATGGCATTTGTTGTTTGGTTGCTTTTTCCAGCTATCCTTGCAGACGGTCGTTGGGCGCTTTCTTTTTCATTTTCTACATTGTTGGCGCCTGCTTGTCACGTGCGCTGCGTTCGTGACGGTTATTACCGTTAGCGTTATACCTCGCCATGAATAAAACAAACATATTTGAATAAATTAACCGGAAATGCCTTCTCGTTTCCAAAACAAAATAAATAAAATCTTAATCCATAATAATATACATAGTTGAGTTGATATGTGTTGTCGGTACATTGCAATCTGACGTGGACTGAGTGCTGCTAATAGCGCGTCTCCCTTTTATATTTGTCGAGAGTTCTAATGAATGGGCGGAGACAAGCACCCCTTCCCTATAATATTCCTTGAATGAGTTCTACCTTAGTAAATATCTGACACGAACTGAGCGCTGCTATAACGCATCCCTATTTTATATTCACCGAGAATTGTTTTATATGGGCGGAGTTTTGCACCCCTGTTTATGATTGATTTGTTGTTATTCAACTGTTGTTAGCATGTTGATGTTGTCGAGAATATGCGAGCTTGGAGCGACCTGGAGGCAAAACTCGAACGGGAAAGATCTCCGAGCGATTATGTGTGCCAAGGTCGTTTTATTAGGTCCCGGCGCACGCAGCACCAAACGCATAACCCTTATAGATCGCGGCGAGAGTGCCCTAGTTGTTTGTTCGACTCGTTCCGTTCGCCGACCAGAAGAATTTACCGACTTTTATTCGGCAACGACGATGCAACTTTGCCGTAATTGCACGCCGCTCGTAAATTTTCAGCTTGGAAAGGCGGATATGAAATGCCGCAAGTAATATAAAACTGGAAAACTGAAAATTGAGTCGAGTGGGTATTACAATCCAAGAAAGTGGAAGGAATTGAATAGTTCTTCGAGTGCTACAAATGTTGCAACACAAAACACAATATCCATTTTTTTTGTTATGATCTAAAGAGACATTTTACGTTTAAGTGCGTTTAAAATATGTATGACTCTTCCTGGTTAGAATAATTTTAAGAAAAAATATGTCTCTACATTGAGCGATATGCAAAACTGCATTTTATACAATCGGGGCCCACGACTTCAAGAAAAAAAGTTATATATTTCATGGATGATAAGTTTGAGTTGATCCGCTCAAATATTAGGGCTCTAGGTAAGCGCCTCATTGAATGCAATTTACCGTCGCATTTTAATTGACGCAGAAATGCCACCAATGTACCGCCCCCGCTCGTTCTGTAACGCCGTAACTCATAAAGCATTGAGCCGCTCGCGCTTTTAATTTATTAATTAAGGTTGTCGGCATGCCTTAATCTCTCTTTAATTACACTACAATTCTGCTATTATTTCATGCATCTAATTTAATCCTTCAATTCCTCCTTTTGTCTTTCATTTTTGTATCTAAAAATTTCCTATTAAACCACGTGAAATAGCACTGAAGGAGAACTCAAAGACAACTGAGCTTAGTTTGCTGTGAACGCTCTTTATATACTCAATTAGGGTGCATTTAAACGGAGCAACTAGGCGGGGCTTTATTTTCCTTTCTGATACATCGTATGGTAAGTAGCGAGCGCACGCTCTTATGCTCGATTAGGGTGTCGAACAGAACTTAACTACCCCATTCAACATGTCAAGAATAAAAGTAAATTGATATTAATTAAATAATAAATAAGTGATAAAGACTTACATGGTGATTCGAATCAATCATGTTAATCCAAAGCGGCGACGTTGCGTGGCGGCAACGCTCGACGCGAAGGTCGGCCGTTCGGAGACGGCTCGGTGGAGCAGGCTGACGCAGAAGTGAAGCAAGTGTCAACGTCGCCGTGCTGACAATATCGTCGATCGAACGGCGGCATAATCATTCGATATATCTGTACGTTTCTCCCTTCGTATCAATTGTACTCCTCTACGGTTTTGTGACAAGCACAAAAACAAGAAAAACCTGCTTTTATATCATGCTTTTCAGAGCTGGACTTACTAATTTGTCACGTTAGTCACACTGGTTTTACACTGCACTGACACACTTCGTATTAATTGTCTTGGGTGTACCAGAAATCTATAAACAAAATTAAATGGATTAGTAATACTAATAACAAGTAAATTTAAGTGTACCAAAAATTAAAACTATTTGTTTAGACCCAATTTTATTTAATGTGCAATTATTAATTTAGAAGTTATTCCTAATTGAATAATCGAAGTCAAGTTGTGAAAGGTAGTTGGGATTTATGTTTGTTTCTAACTTTAGCAACTTTAACAAATATTAGGAGCATCACTATAAACTTTATCTTAAAGAAAATTTAATAAACTTTTAAATGATGTATAGTAAATTGTCCTATAATAATTACTTAAAATGTTATTGTAAATTTACTATTACAATAAAATAAATAAAAATTAGACAACTTGTTATATATCAGTGTGTGTTTACTATAAGCTATATTACTAATAGAAATAAATCCAACTCTGTAAACAAAAAAATCTGTTTATAATATTGCTCAAAATGACAAGTTGGCTTTGATCCAGGTACTGATAGTTGCCAAACGAAAGCAAAAGGAAAATTCAGGAGTTATTGAAACATTGAGAGAAAGAGACTTGTTGCCGTTCGAAAATTATTCCAGTCGTTTTCCTCCTTCTGCCACAATCTCTTCCTCTTGCCAAGCTGGCGATGATAAAGTTCCGTGTGCTGTCATTCGCACTCGATTTCTTCAACTACTACAACTACAATCTGAACCGGCACCTTCACCAGACACCACAAGCGAGGGCGTTGTTTTCCTATCAAAAACTAGACAAATGATGTCGTGAATCGTGCAAGATTTTAAATATGATAGACCCAACGTCAATGATAATCTAACCAACTATTATTCAACCGTGAAGTGTAAAAAATAACAAAATGTTTAATTTTTTTAGAATAATTAGTTTTTAATGATTTTCTGAGGATGAGAGAGCCTTGGAAGTTGTGTGTGCTAGGCACGAATCGACGGCATTTACAACTTAATTGATTTTCTATTCGTGGTGGCGGCGACGGTGGCAGTGGTGAATGTGGCGTGCCGCAGTTGTGCTTGCATTGTGGGTACGTACAAAACATGCGTGCACGTTGGTACTGATTTATACATAAAATTGTTTTAAAACAAAAATGTTTAGTTTTAATATACCAGCTGAAGTATACCAGTAGGCGGAGCTAATTTCCCTTTCTATTTGTTCTACTCCAATGAGTGATTTCCCGTAAAGCTCAATTGTCCTCAAACTTAAGTATTTGTTAAAATATATATAATTTTTTTTTAAATTATTTAATACGTCACTGTAATATTGAGAGGAATATTTATTGTCTTTCCTTCTTCCTGCTGTTTTTAATTAGACAATATGTCAGATTTGGATAATTTACTAAAGTGTGACTTGGTTTAAGTCATACTTCTCATACTTTAACTCCTTAAAAGTTCTTCATTTTGAATTTGCAAGTTTCCTGAAAGTTTTTGCTCATATTTTGTTACGGTCTGATAATACAGAGTGTTTTGCGAAGGAAAATTATTATTAACTTTAAACATTCTTTTCTCGAGAACTAACAGCCAGCTCCGCAAACAATTAGTATATTTGAACACAGCATTGCAAGCAGAATCAGAAAATGTCTCTATCTCGCAATGTAAAATTTTGCCAAATTTTCGGAAATTTATCAAGGGGTTAACCTTAAGAA
>JARJDU010009396.1:0-18026 GCA_030264695.1 Lissagria laeviuscula
TTTGCCTATTTTCAGATCTTATTGAACAAAGCGCGACTTCTATAAACTTTTAAATTATCAACAATTTATATTTTTCATTAAATCCAATCATTAATTAAAAAATTATTTTTCATGGTTGTTCAATTCTTGATACAGGTTTATATAAAATGGATCAAAAAAGCGATTGAATACAAAATTAGCATGATTGCAGAAATATGTAAACATTGCATTGTCTTGCATTACCAAATCAAAACAAAGTTGTAGTTGTACAACTGAAGAAATATTTTTCGCGCTTATTGGACATCGGGCGGCATCTCCCGGTTGCGTAGCGAACTAAACTTCATTTTCTTTATTTATTAATCAATTAAATAATTATTTTATGAAATATTGTATACTATAACTATCTACACTAAATATATATGATAACTACTAAAAGCATCTATTTACCTACCAGATGAAAGTACTGCAAATCAACAGTATACTGACATGACCTTCTTAACAGGAATGAAATACCAAATAACTCATTGTTGCAGTTTTACTTTTACAACAAGAATACTTGCCTTCATTCAAAATAATGCATTCAATCTTTATATCACTCATACCAATGTATAAAGAAATTTTATATACCACCTAATACATTATTCAAACTAAAATAATTTTCTTTTACAAATTGTACAAAAACAAAGTTTATTCTGTTTCATATGCTATAAAAACTGTAACAAAACCATTTATTAAACTGCCTTCCCATAACGCACATGTGATTGCACTTTAAAATTAGATTTTGTTATGAAAATAAAGGAAATTTTTTAACATGATAATCATAACACGAAATTTCTTGTTAAGATTACCATATTCTGTAATAAAACTTATCAAATCAAGATTTAATCCTCCTCCTCAGCAGCGCCAACGCTCTTCTTTTTCTTCTTCTTCTTCTTTTTCTCAGAACTAGGCTCCGGAGTTTCCTCCACAGGCGCATCCTCCATAAGCTCTTCAGTTTCCGCCTTCTTTTTCTTCTTCTTCTTATCAGATTTGGGTGTTACCGGCTCTGACGCAGTTTCTGGTTGTGACTCCTGAGACTCATCCTCTGTCGTCGACGGCTTCTTCTTTTTCTTCTTTTGAGTCAGTTCCTCCTCAGCTTCATCTGTAATCTTCTTTGCCTTCTTTTTCTTTTGCTTAGTTGATTCTGTCGCAACTTCTTCGGTTTCCTCAAGTTCTTCCGTTTTTACTGCAACAGTTTCAGACTCGGATCGTTTACGTTTGCTTGTTGAAGGCAATGTGCTATCAGCAGCAGCTGGATATTGCTTAATTTCACTATAAACAAATTACATTATAAAAACATGAAAAAAGTTATGTATAATTTTTAAATAAAACACACCTGACTCCTTGATATTTTTCGAATCTAGCTTTAGCCTTCCCTGTGCCACTTATCCGTTTTAAGTTTCCTTCCTCTAAAATCTTTAATCTTGATTCCAATTTTGCTTTGTGTTCAGCTCCCAAATCAAATGTTCCATCTTCACCTAAAGCATCTACTCTTGTAGCCAAAGAAGCTTTAGCTGCCAACATTCTGGACATTTTCCCCTTATTCTTGGTGCTACATTGCCCCACCAATTGTGAATGATAAATAATACCATATTTTGGTGTATCCTTCTTAGTTTTCAAAGCTCGGAACAATGCTTTCTCTGCACCGAGAATTTGCACTGTAGAAGCTGGATGTTTAGCTAAATTTATCAACGATCCAGCATGGGATATCAATCTCGCTCCGACTAAATCGCCAACAAGCACAGTTAAATTCGGCGCCATTGCCATCATTCTGGCTCTTAAATAATCATACAGTTGAGTGCGATAGTTCGATATTTCAATAACCTGATCGCATAAATGATGAATATTTACAACATCATCATCAGATATTTCAGTACCCATTGATATTTCAGCAGCTTCCTTGACCTTCTCCTCAATTTCCTCAGGCAAAATATCTGACAAATCTGATTTGGCAACAAACTCGCGTGTGCCGATAATTCTTACAGTTTTAACAAACGCTACATTATCTTGAATAATCTTTCCCAATTCGGGAAAATGCCAGCCGTACCATTCACGACAACGCATGATATAGTTATTTAACTCCTTATCAAGATCATCTAGTAAACAAACAGCTTGTACAATCATTGTGTCAATTTTATCTGGTGAGAATTTAAGCTTATAACGAGATAGAGAATGAGCAAGACCTAAAGACATAGCAGTCATTTCCTTTTTAGGAAGACCTGCTAATAAACTATCCATTTGAGAACGAATACATCTCATCAATTCTTGTACTGAACTGTTTGATACACATTGTAAATTCAATTTTTCTTTGATTGCATTACCAAATTTAGCATCTGCAACCAATAGTTTATCTTGTACCTCTTGATCCACATATTTCTGTAGTAGCTTTTTAAGACTTTTGGATACTTTGCCTTCAACTGCTGCAGTAGTTGCAGCTAAAGCTTCTGTAGTATCAGTGAATTTTTCAAAATGCTTTAGCTTTACTCTAAAAAAATATAATTAGTACATTGTTAATAATAACAATTAATTAAATAAAATCAATACGTACATTTTATTTGCAGCTTCAGGACTATTAAAGTGCAAATATAAATCATCAGTCTGTTCAAGTTTTTTATCATCCAAGAGCTGAAAGCATGGAAAAGCATGGTTAGGTTTAAGTTTTTAACAATAATAACAAGAAACTAATTTGATTTTACCTTAAAAATGGCATAACCAGCCGCGGTTTCAAATAACACTAACATAATGAAATGATATCAACTATAATTATTGTATATTATCAATAATTTCTCTTCCAAGCAAAGCAAGGGCGTCCAAACTAACACGACATCCTAACTTAAAGAAGGAAAGCATGTAGCGGAAACGTGCTTTTAGTAATATTTTTAACGAGCTTTCATCCAAAAGTCCCTGTAGCTCAAAATATGAAGAAAGAATGAATTAAAACCAGTATAATTTACAAGTTTTTGAGCTCATAAAACATAATTATAATAAAGTATAAATTGCAATACTTTAAATGCAATATATTTAACATAATTCCCGAAATTCTTTATCTTTTAATAATATTTAGTCAAATTGCAGATTTATATTAGGCAACCAAACATATTCAGTTGTTTTGGGGTATGTCAGAATGTCAATAATGCTTTCATGTGTCAACAATTTATTGCAAATAATCATTTTTTCAATAGCAATTATTAAATTATAAGATTATAATAAATTATAAGTTATGAAGTGATTATTTGTTATTAATATTGCTTCTACAAACAAAGTTATAAAATGGCAGGGTCAGCATTAAGAAGACTAATGGCAGAATATAAACGTAAGATTATTACCAACATTTTATGATTTTTATACAAATCTGTGATTACTTTTAGAATTGACTCTAAACCCGCCTGAAGGCATAATTGCAGGTCCAATTAATGAAGAAAATTTCTTTGAATGGGAGGCTTTGATAACGTAATATTTTCATAGTTTGAGTTGATGTATTAAAATGTCTTTAATTAATTAATGTGTGCAATATTTGCAGGGGTCCAGAAGGTACATGCTTTGAAGGAGGTGTATTCCCAGCAAAGCTCATATTTCCTCCAGATTATCCATTAAGTCCACCCAAAATGCAATTCACTTGTGAAATGTTTCACCCAAATAGTATGCATCACTTCTAGGTAGTAATTATAAGATTAGGAAAAAATTATAACAACTTGTTTTAGTTTATTCAGATGGAAGAGTTTGTATATCAATTCTTCATGCACCTGGTGATGATCCAATGGGCTATGAATCAAGTGCAGAGAGATGGTCACCAGTTCAAAGTGTTGAGAAAATTCTTTTATCAGTTGTAAGCATGCTTGCAGAACCAAATGATGAAAGTGGTGCAAATGTAGATGCAGCTAAAATGTGGCGTGAAAATCGTGAGGAATTTAATAGGATAGCCGAGAGAATCGTTAGACGTACTCTAGGAATTCCTACATGAATATATACAAAATTGTTTAATGTGCAATTTCCTAATTTTACTAATTACTAGGCCATAGAACATCATCAATTAAATAATGGCATACACTATGTATTTACTGGGTAGGTGGGCATGTTTGAATTATTAATTGTTTAAAAAAAAAGTGAAAAGCCAGTAGCTTATTCTTTTTGACTGTTTATTTCAAGAATGCAAAACCCTGATCGATCAAATCCCTGTTTCTCATCTTATCTTTGGCATTTAAGAACATACATAGTTCATTCCCAACTGAATATGTACTTGAATTATCATACAATCTGCTTCTTCAGTTAAATATTTTTTTTTGATTACTTAAAATCTACATACATGCTTGTGTGCGTTAATATCTTCTTGAATAAAATAGCTAGAATAGAAATATTAATGCGAATGAAACATATAGTTAAATACGATTTTTAAATTAAATACTTTTTGAATAAATATACCTAAAAAACTAGTGATCACAATGTAACTTTGGTTTAAACACAAATTTCAAAAACATTAACGATACAAATGACAAATAATTTTCGAGAATTTGTGTGAATATTTTCTATCGACGAATACAATAATAAATAGAAAATAGTTTGTCGCTGTTATTGAGTGTTTCGATTTGTACCGATTTGCGATTGATCAAGATTCAATCATGCCGACCGATTGTCTGCTCATTACCGTACTCTTCAGAAGATTCATTAGCATTATTGCGCCGTCGGAAATGATCTTCTTCAAGATCCTCGATGTCAACCAGATGTTCGGAATAATAGTGTGGTGTACTTAAGTAATCTATTATTCGTCTAGGTAGTGGTAGACTAGATATTAAATCTTTGCGTACTTTTTTTAATATAACAAATCTAAAATTGTAAAATAATTTCAATTACATTCATAACTTTAACATGTATAAATATTTAAATAAGATTTACCTGCACATATGCTGTAAACTTTGTGTCTGCTTGAAGCGCGACACTGGATGCAACAATTGCACTCGCACTGGACCAATTGTCGGTCGTCTGTGCAAGAAGAACAAGTATCTACCGCTACGTGAATGCTCAACAGCATTCTCAATAAAATCTACAATTGTTTGGGATTTAAATTTTGTACAGCTCCCAAAGCTAAAATTACCTGCAAAACAATAAATATAATTATTGCCAATGTTAACATTTAAGCCTGGTGCACACGGGTATAGTACGCTACTCCAGAGGTCGGCAAAGTACGGCTCAACTCAAATATCCACGGATAGGTAGGCTTTACGACCCGAGGGTAATCTAATAAGGTTTTGTTCTGAAATTTTCTTTCAATCGTTGTAATATACATAAATGGCTCTTGCTAATACGTTTTCCGACCACTACTCTATGCAGACAGTTTTTGGGAGTTTCTACAGGTAGAGTAGTATTATACTATACACGTGTAAACCAAGCATATCAATTAATATAAATGTTGCTTGCTTACCCTGGTCATTTTCTATTCGTACATGTCTGACAGTATTATTTAGTTTAAAAGTTAGCGAAAATATATAGTGATCGTCACTGCTATCTCGAACAATAAAAGATCCGGCTGGTTCATTAGACAAAATTTTCTCAGCAGCTTCGCTTGATAAAGGTCCCCAATACCAACCATACTAAAGTGACCGAAAATAAATTTATAAATTGGTTCAAATTGCTATTAAAAAAAAAAAGAGGTATTTACATACATCTTTTACTTTTCGTATACTTGTTGTAAAATCCAAAGTAGGTGATTCTTCCATGCCCACGGCAATTTGCCCTTGTCCGGGTAAAGGTGGCAAAGCACGTTTCGTAATATTCTTATTCGCTTCGCCATTCTCCAAGCCACCTTCATGGAAATTAAACTCGCAATCAGTCTCGCTCTTTTTCGTTTTTCCATGAACCGGCGAAATAATGCGCCTGAATCTAAACATATTGCACAACGTTTGTTTCAACCAGTATACCCTTGCAGTGCCCTTCTTCTGCTTCTCTTGCCTTGTGGGAGACAGCGTGCTATTCGTTATTTGCAATTGCTGCTTATCAATAGTAGTATTATCACATGAATCCTTAACTTTCTTATTCTTAATATTAATGAGGAATGTCGACTTCTTTCGCACTTGCAAGCAAGCGTTCGCATTCGTTTTCAATAAACTCGGATTGGAATACTTATTGTTATTAATATTCACTAAGCCATTGCGATTCACCCTACTGTTCCTATTCTCGCGATGCTCCGACGAATCCGAAGAGCTCGAATATAAAGTTTGTAAATATTGACGCACTTCTTGTAGAGTCATATGCACTGGTTCAGCTGTTTCATTGCCCATTGCAGAAGTGCCAGCCACGCTATGTCGCTTGCCATTATCACTACAAAGAGCAAAATGTTCCGATTTGGATGTTGTCTTTTTTACTTGTTTTGCATGCACTTTCTCAAGCTCTCGAAACCCCGACGACGTATTCCTTCGACGTTTTTTATGCTGCAAGTTCCTCTTCGGCCGCAATGGCGGCTTCACAGTATCTACCGGAACTGCATAAACATCACTATCAAAGGGCACATTATACAAATCACTGATATGATTTGATGATAATGTATCATGTGAAACTGCCTGTGTGATAAAGCTAGAATCGTCAGCTCGATGTGCAGTAGGAACCGACAATGAATTATGAGAGCTTGATAAGCGTGAAGATCCTAATGAGCTCCTTGAACTAGGCCTTCCAATGTGACAGGGGCTAAATGGCAAAAAGTCTTGTGTCCAATATGAACGCTGATAAACTTGATGAATAGGTCTAAACACTTGTAAATTCATTGCATTTATCTTCAGCTGTCTGGTATTCTGTTGTGTTGTCTCATTAATTGCCTCCTGTATAACAATGTTCGATAAGTTTGCTGCAAATGAATCATATACAACTGGATGATCCTGAAACTCTAAAGGTGGTTCAATTGGTGATGTTTTTGTCTCACTCCAGTGTGGGCCTTTTTTCAAAGTGTTGAAATGCTCACCACAAATTATATCTGACATGCCATCTAAGGAATCTGCTTGTGATAATGATTTGTCACTGTCTTGCAACTATAACAGATGAATATGCAGATGCATGAATTGTAATTATCATGTAACTACATACATGTTAGTATTTGTAAGCAAATGATTGAAAGGAAGAATGTTTTCATACCTCAAACGTAAACTGTCCTAAGCCTGTGTGACTTTCACCACTTGATATTGAGCTGCTGGTCAGAAGCAAACCACTATCATCACTTAGTATAAATGCCTCTGACCAGAGAGAAGTGGACGGAGGAGACTCCATTGCTGACTTATTTTTATTCAAATCATATTGCAAAACTGTAAGAAAGAAACACTGAACTTAGTACACAAGCATTGTTTAAAAATGATTTAATAAAGATTACTTCGCAGACTACTGGCGATATATAACAGAGATTAACGAGTTATTAAGATTGATTTTGGTAAACAGTTCATGGATCAAGCTCACCTTAATTACAAAACAATTATAAATAAACTTGCTAATCGCCTATTGAATCAGTAGCATCGGCCATGTTGAACGAGTATTGAAATAATTACATCTAGGGATTTCGCTTGTTTCTGTTTGGTGATACAATTTAATGATTTATGGGTTGCATATATAAAGTTGTAAACATTGAAAAACAAAATCAAAACATAAATTGAGATTTTCTGATTTTCAAATTCAAAAATCAAATTAAAATAATTATAAGCAATAAATTTAAGTTTTAAAGGTTATTATTATTATCTGCCATAAGACACTTACTGAAAAAGACAAAGTAAGTTAGTATTATATATTTGATTCTAGCTGCCGCATAAAATCAAATACGAAACCAAACAATATTACTTCTGTTATTAAATATTTGTACAGATTATAAATGTTTATATAACGTCGCTTTGTACGGCTAATGTATGAACTAAATTTATTTTTCCTCCGGCAGTTTACACCGCATGGTTTGCATTCGTTTACCATGTTCATGCTTCTCTTCCTCTTGCAGGATAGCGTGTAGCGTTGTTGTATCCTAACCTAGATTTCTTTCAAAACACGTGTTTTCGGCTTCGGTTTCTACTCACTTATTTTCAGATTTAAATTAAGTATTAATCATGTCTGCAGTTGGTAAGTTATCATAAAATAATTAACTTAGTTATTTAAAAATGTAGCACAATTTTTATCATACATATCGTTTCATATTATAGACGTTCAAAAAAAGGAGAAGAAGAAGAAATCAAAGGATAAAGCAGTGGCAGAAATCCAAAAGTCTAATGATTTTCAACTGGAATCTTCAACCAAAAATCCTACATTGGATAGCTCCAAATGGCCATTACTTTTAAAGGTAAATAATTAATTTTTTGGAAAAAATTGTGTTCATCTAGTATAACTTTAACTTATTGAATTCTGTTCCTAGAATTTTGATACATTGAATGTTCGATGTAATCACTACACACCATTGCCTTTTGGTGCATCACCATTGCGAAGAGAACTTACTGAATACATCAAATCAGGATTTATCAACTTAGATAAGCCTAGTAATCCTAGCAGCCATGAAGTTGTTGCATGGATTAAGAGAATATTGAAGGTGGAAAAAACTGGGCATTCAGGCACACTTGATCCTAAAGTCACAGGTATCTATGACAAGAGCAAACTTTCCTCAACTTTATTATTTATTATAGTCACTTTAGTTACTATATGATAATAAAAGAGGTACATGCATGTGAAAAAAGTAGTTGTAGAGATGTATTATATCAGAGTATATAAGTACATAGTACTTTAGAGAATATAGATTTAATGAGATCAATTAAATATATGATGAATTAACTTGTTATTTGTTTAAAGGATGTTTGATTGTTTGCATTGATCGAGCAACGCGTTTAGTAAAATCACAGCAGTCTGCAGGAAAGGAGTACATTGCTGTTTTTAAATTGCATACACCAGTAGACGGCGGAGCGACCAAAGTCTTAAGAGGTTTGGAGCAACTCAGAGGTGCTCTATTCCAACGGCCACCGTTAATTTCTGCTGTAAAGCGCCAACTTCGAGTTCGTACCGTCTATGACAGTAAATTATGCGATTATGATGAAAATCGTAATATGGGTATGTATTACCTATAACAATTAAAACCGCTATAATCAAATGAATTATTTCCACAGGTGTATTTTGGGTTAGTTGCGAAGCCGGCTCCTACATTCGTACCATGTGCGTTCACTTAGGCCTCGTTCTCGGCGTAGGAGGGCATATGTTAGAACTGCGCCGTGTGCGTTCGGGTATTCAGACCGAAATGGACGACATGGCCACAATGCACGATGTCATCGATGCAATGTGGTTATACGAAAATCACAAAGATGAGGGCTACCTCCGGCGAGTAATCAGGCCATTGGAAGGTCTATTGACAAAACATAAACGCGTGATCGTGAAAGACAGCTCGATAAATGCAATTTGCTATGGAGCCAAGATCCTATTGCCAGGTGTATTACGCTATGAAGATGGCATCGAATTAAATGAGGAGATTGTTATAGTTACCACTAAAGGAGAAGCCATTGCCTTAGCTATAGCTCAAATGACTACTTCCACAATGGCGAGTTGCGATCACGGCGTCATCGCGAAATTAAAACGAGTTATCATGGAACGTGATACATATCCACGCAAATGGGGATTGGGACCACGCTCATCCCAGAAAAAGATACTAATCAATAATGGTCAGCTGGATAAACATGGAAAGCCTAACGAAAACACACCTAAAGAATGGTTGAATAGCTTTGTTGATTATAGTATTGTAAAGAAGGAACAGGTTGAGGGTGACGAAGAGGTCCCGAAGAAGCGCAAAGTTAGTGTTGGCAGCGACACTGTTGAACCTGCTGAAGCTTCTATGGAAGTTGATCCACCAATGAAACAAAAGAAAAAGAAGAGGAAGAAATCTGATGAGGAAGGTGATAGCGCATCGGCACCTGAAGTAACTGAACCTGAGCCAGAAGAAGAAGGTGGCAAGAAGGAGAAGAAGAAAAAGAAAAAGAAGGATAAATCCAAGGATAAGGAAGAGGACTAGTTTTTTTAATTCTTTGATTGTTGTCATTTAATTAAGGAAAATTTTACAATTTGATATTGTATGTTCAATATTATGTTTAATGGATTTAAAGATTTCCATTTAAGTGATTAAGCATTTCGACATTTATTAGGAGAAACAATTGTGTTTATTTAGCATGTATTTTTTAAGCAGGGAAATGAATAATTTTGTTTAAATATAATATTACATATTTTGACCAGACAAAATGCATAAGAAAATATATAATCTAAAAAGAGGAACCCTGAGTATTTATTTTATCCCTTCCTTCAAAATTTAGGCAGATTTTATTCAAAAAGATAAATTTTTATGAATTAACGTATGCAACACACAAAGCTTTGGCTTTATTAAACCCAAACTATCAATTTAAAAACCAAATGCGAAACTACCTAATTTTCACTTGTGTTTATACAATCTCATTATTGCAAAACAACTTTCTATGAATATATTGATTCATTTTCCAATACAGCAGTTGCTTCGGCATGTATTTTTAATCCAACAAAATTCGGTTAAATTTCATAACCTGCAAAGTTCAAAAATCGTTCTAATTTTTTTCAAAAGTTGCATTCAAACTTAAAATGATGAAACATAATCCGCTTAAAGGACTTTATGACTTAGATAGAACAATAGGATGTGGCGGATTTGCCAAAGTTAAATTAGCCACCCATATTGCCACTGGTGAAAAGGTGGCTATCAAAATAATGGAAAAAGCAGCATTGAAAGATGATCTACCACGAGTGAAATTAGAATTAAAAGCCTTAAAAAGCTTATCACATCAACATATTTGCAAATTATATCAGGTATGCAAGGGAAATCATCATGTGTAACTTATCCTTCTAATTAATTAATATAATTAGTGTAATTATGTATTGTTTTAGGTGATTGAAACAGAAACACATTATTTTATTGTAATTGAATACTGTTCTGGAGGAGAATTATTTGATCATATAGTAGAGAAAAACAGACTCTCTGAGGATGACAGTCGAATATTCTTTAGACAAATATTATCTGCTGTAGCATATTTACATTCCTTAGGATATGCACATAGAGATTTAAAACCTGTAAGGCCAATAATATATGAAAACTTTTTGATAAAATGATTTAATTTCTGTAATATAATTTTCAGGAAAATGTTCTGTTGGATCATTCCCAAAATTTGAAACTAATTGATTTTGGTTTATGTGCAAAACCAGTTGGAGGCATAAAAAGCCTCCTATTTACTTCATGTGGCTCTCCAACTTATGCAGCCCCAGAACTTGTCTTAGGCAAACAATATTTGGGTACTGAAGTTGATGTTTGGGCTATGGGCGTCTTGTTATTTGTGTTGTTAGCTGGCTATTTACCTTTTGATGATCAGAATATTGATAATTTATATAAAAAGATTTTGGTTAGTAAATATTTTCTTATGAATATCTGAAGTTATATAAATATTTAAATAATATTTCAGAATGGAAGATACGAAGAACCGTCGTTTATGTCAGTTGCATGTAGAAAATTGATAAGGCAAATGTTGCAAGTTGATCCTAAGAAAAGAATTGCAGTGAATGATTTGTTAACGCATCCATGGTTGTTACAAAGCAAGCATTCCCGAATTATTAGTACAACGGATGATAATAAAGCTCCAGATGAAGATATTGTGGGTTTAATGGCACAATATCATGGAATATCGGCCGATGAAATGTGGAAACATTTGAAGAAATGGCGATATGATTATAATACATCGACTTATATGCTATTAGTAGCACGGAAAAAGCGCGGCTTGCCCTTAAAGTTGCTTTCCGGTGCAATTAAACTACCAGTGAGAATTAAATCAGTGAGTCAATGACTTTCTACTTAATATGTATTATTTAATTAACATAATTCTAGGTTGAACTGATTAAGACACCAACAACATATCTAACTCCTAACCACTCTATAAGTGATAAGGCAATTGCAAAATCCTTAAATGGCGTCTCAACGCCGATATCGCATAGGGAAACACTTCGAACATGTAAAACTCCAATGACCCCAACGATAATTGTCACTCAGAAAAATACGCCGAGACAATTGTATGAAAATGAGACGACTTTTTCGCCCAGAGCAATTGATGTTATGAGTCCAGATAATTTTTTAGAGCCTAGAAAACCTTCGAGTATTCGTAAGCCTTTGAAACGCATTAGATCTCCTAATTACGAAACTGATTCTAGTCCAGGTAAGTCAATTTTGAATATTTACCATGCTCAAATAGTTTAGTCTTAAATGAATTAAACTATAAGTTTAATTGCCTATTTACGAAGTTTCTATTTATAGCTTTTCAACAATGAACTTAATTGTATAGCTGATTACTTAGCATCGCGTCTTAATCTGTTTTTTAGACCGGCAATAAAACAGCTCTCGTGCTCGTAATTTCAAAGTCGCAAAACTTGAAAACTTTCAATTGGCGATGCTAGTATATCAAAGTGTCCCATTTCGTGGAATGTCCAAGCATCCGGACACGCCGTCCGCGCACAACAAAGTACAACATCGTAGAAATTATCTCTTAACACAACAGAACTAAGAAGCAAGAGCGGCAGCAATCCGTGTTCAAGGATTGTTGCTACCATCTTTATGGAGCTAAAACTCTTAAATTAGTTCAACTTTACACAAGTGTCTCTAAACAGTAATAAGAAGGTGGAATATCGTGCCCCGGGGAGATGTACTTCAGTCTGATCTATCGCCCTTTTAACTTTGTTATATTACAGGCATGGATTCGAACGAAGGCATGAAACAGCGAACGAACGTAGGGTAAAAGCGCGTCGGTGAACAGGGTGCGGGTACGGCCCTTCGATGATATGCTACCGTTTAGTCTCGCACGCCGGTGTATGTTGTAACCCTATTAAAAGCGCGCCCCGATTCCCATTTGTTCTAACAGGTTCTTCTTTATGACGCTCCGTGCTAGCTGAGTAACAACGCGTCACACTTATTCCTAGCGACTCTTCTAATGGCTTTGAGAGAACACGCACCAAATCACTTTCAATTACCCATAACATATTGCATGCTATAATGATATGGAATGGGTTTAGATAATGTAATAAAAAGTTCAAAATTTGGACGCTTTTTTATTGGAAATTGATACGGATTTTTATAAAACGCTACTCATAATTTGATGTTATAAATAGTTTTTATTTTATCTGTTTTGCGCGAATGATAATAACAATCTTCAAAGTAATGTTAATAAAGGCGGTTTGATAGGGGGCGGTCCACCCCAGGTGCCACCTACTTTGGGGGTACCAACCGGGTCGGCAGGCGAATTATAATGTGTTGATTGCGGTCTGTTTTATTTCTGGGTGGGAGGTAGAGTACTGGGAATTAATTCCGGGTCGGGTACTAGCTTGTCTTAATCCGCCACTAAATGTTAGCAAAGTACGAATTTGTAATCAATATATGAATTCAAATACCAAAACAATAACAAACATAAAGAGTAAATACAGAATATATTCAGGATTTACTTGATAGATGGCTCCGCGAGTCCATAGGGCAAATAAATTCATCGTCCTCGGAAGAGTGTAATTATAAATTACCTGTTTCTTACTTGACAAAAACAGGATTTAAGCAACTACTAAATTCTATTTAAATGCACTTCCAACAACCTATAAAACTAGATTTTCAAATAATAGCTATTTTTAAAGTTCGAATAACTTTTAACAATGCCGAATAATTAAATAACAAGAAAAACTTAAATTATCTTGAAAAGTTACATCTAGTTAACCAAACAAAGAGAACTAAAACACTATCTAATCATCTTATATTCACATGTTAGTTATAAAAAAGGATACGTGTACCCACCACGTATCATTTTTTCAAAGATTCAAGATGCAAAATCCTGCTTTGTTAAAACACGTCGCATTAAGTATGCTCCGAGAAGAATGACTTGTCAATATCGATTCGTCAATCTAATTAATTTTTTACGCCGCAATAGCAGGTGTGACTAATTTAAGTGGCTTTGTTTTACGGTTTCGTAGTCACTTTGAAAATTAATTTACTTCAAATCGGACACAGCGCGACCTGATCACATTGGCAAAACATACAAAGCATTATGTACATCGATGTAATGAAATGTTGTTAGTTTTTTCCTCACTTCGGTTTTCGTTCGATTATTTTATTTTCTGCTTTGATTTGTTGCAGTGCCGACGAAGAAAACGCCAGGTCTCTCGACCCCTAGAACTCCCGAGCGGTAAGTTTCAATTAGTTTATAGCATGTTTTGCTGCTCCTGCTGTAGATGCTGCGGACTTTTGTGTAGACGAGTGACGCGTTTCAAATGGTCGACGCAGCCAATATTGCTTTGAAAGTTCGGCACATAGGTACCATACATATAGTTAGTATATGTATATGTGTATTGTAACACAAACGATAGGACGGGATAGGTAAACCGAACTTTATGGTAATTTCGAAACACTGCATGGATAAATGAGTACTGGTCGACTGAACCGAACGGTCCTATCCCATTTTAACCCTTTTAGTTTACTATAGACAGGACGTCGTATAGTTGCCGAGTTTATTGCTTTTATTAGCGAACCCTAATCGGATCCGACCGCACACTCTATCCTTCTCTCTTCCTCGTATGGTGTTACTATAAATTGGAATTAATTAAATTTAAACAATACCACTGCTGTTGAATTACATTTATTGATTTTTTTAAAAAGTTAATTACTAACTGGTTTATTTGATTTTTAGAAGACGGACGCCCAAGTCGGGAGAAAATTCAGCGCGTAAAGTTTTGGGGAGTATTGAAAGATCCTTGCATAAAGTTCGACATGTCCTAACACCACGTAAATCTCCACAACAAACTACAACACGTCCTATATTACTCAATAATAAGGTAATGTTTTGATTCAGAACGAAATGTACGATTTTTATTTTGTTTTTGGTATGCTTTTTTCAGGATCTTTGTAACGTCTCTACAACACAATGTGCAGATCCTGAATATGTCCTCTTAGAGTTATCTAAAGCTTTGCAGAAAAAGGGAATCCAATGCGTTCGAAAAGGGTAGGTTAATATTAAACATTTTTATTTATGACTTTAATTTGTCTTGAGATCTCGCGTTCCTTCGTCTTTCTAATTCTTTTTTTGTCTATAAACGCGATGCATGCCTTAAGATTTCAGTAATTCTCGTTTTGTGCGCTTGTTGTCTTCGCGAAGGTATTGTTTGTTGTGACCCACCTGCCAGAACGTAATTTATTATTCGGAATAGTCGATATTTCAAGAGACTATTAGCGTATGGTACAAACAACGAACGCGTTCTGTATGGTAAGAATATCCCAACGAGAGGCAATAACTCATTTGCTAATCAGCAATACCTAATATATATGTAATTACTTATGGCGTTTTAAATAAGATGTTCGCGAATGTATTTCATCTTGTTTTCTTCTCTTCTACTTCTTCTACTCTGGAATGTTTTGCTTTGCATCTATTCACCTAATACCGCACACTGTTTCTTGGAGCTGCTCCATCTCTTTAGCTCAGCGGACAATTACAAACGTTTCAATTTCAACATTGGCGTATATTTAACATGAAAAATTAACGTTTCTGAACATGCCGAGAACATAAATCAATGAACGGTACAAACTTTTTGTATTTTGTCCATTGCTTTTTACTAGCATTTACTTGCCTTTGCAAGCGTTCAACAAGTCTTCAAATTGGCATTGTTGTAATTCGGATAACTACAATACATAATGTCGTATGATGCTTTTTTTATACTCGTACATGTTGTGTTTTTTTTATGTTGATAATCACGTCTCGTTGCGGATTAAAGTTTCCGGTCGACGTTTCTCAGTGTAGGAGTGAAAACTGCAGCCGTTTTGCGGTTTCATTCTCATGAATGAATCTTTACTTTACTTCACTTTAACGAAAAATACCGTTCATCCGTAATTTCACAGTTAATTCTTATTCTCTCTCTACATTATATATGTTTTTTTTACGGTGACAATTTGTAGGCAGGAATAATGGTGAAATAAGATATAAATTACATTATGGAAACAATTATATTCATTTCAGATTCACCATTCGTGGTAAGATGGAACCGAATTCGGTAGGGAGATTCTTCGGCGGCTGTTCTTTCGAATTGGAAATATGTTATTTGCCAATGATGGGCCCGGCGCCAAGTCAAAAGGGTAGCACGCCGACGAAAACCACAACTGTTAATAATCACACTAAGAAGACACCAGGTGATGGCACACCGAGTGGTATACCAATTTTGAAGAAAATCGAAGCCGCTAACACCGGTGAATTCGAAGTGCATACGACATTAAACCGCGTTGGCATTCGTCGAAAACGACTCAAGGGCGATTCTTGGTGTTATAAGAAGGTTTGTGAACAGGTACTCGCTCTCACCGCCACGGAATTGAAACAAACTGCTGTTTGAAGATGCTAATTACGAACTCTAACTTAATTCTATTATGTACTCACTAGTTTAGTTACAATGTAAACAATTTCTCGAAATATTTAAAAAATAAGCATTATTATAAATACAGAACCTACTTAATAAATAATATTCATTTATATTTGAAGTCTATTTTTTAACCAAGTAGATTGTTATTAATATCACTATGAATATCCGTTGCTAATTTCCTACCCTTTTACCTGTTTAAAGTCCATTTAAATGCACATTTAATTGACTACTAATGAAGTTTAAAGAGAAGAAGAAAATATGCGAGTACTTCTGGCGGGAAATATTCACTTTCCCTTTAAAATGCACGCATAGTGTATGAACCTGTTCTTCGTTGAGGTCGGTCGTTAACATACTCAATTGATATGTGGATGAGGATTCCGAGACCGGTAAAAGTAGCACCTGTTTGTTACATTTATTGTCTAACTAGAGCAGCGTAAACGGCCCTAACGCTTAGTTTGTTTCAAGGGGTTGGACGCATACGCGTGCCGCTATTAATGCCTCACTTCCAGCAGTACATCATGTAGTGCAGAGTATTCAACCCCGTTGTATGTACCCCATATGCCCTTTAAAAAACCAACGGTTTCAATTGATTAAGCCGCGAGTCTACAGGTGCCTACAGGTGGAATACGAACAAGACCAACGACCAACAGACGCACGATCAAAAAATTAATATAAAAACTATAGATTAGTCGACACGTGTCGGTAATTATTGTCGTTGAAATAACGTGTGATAGGCATGGATTTTTGGGGATTTTTTTCTTAAGACGGCAAAATTATTTGATTTCTGTGTCAACGAGATAAATTGATTTTTCAAACTTAGTACTACTACACAACATCAAAGAAAAACTTTTTGTATATTATTGCTAATAAAATTATGTAATAACAACATTATTTTACCACGATGATGAAAGGTGAAAGTATATTTATTGTCTTATAGTGTCTTAGATTGTCAACTCTACAATAAGCTTTACAAAAAGTAAAATCGTAATAAGACAATTGCATTACTGTAACAAAAATGCATTAAATCCATGTAAAAACGGCATAATTGTTTTATGCAATTATTATAAAAGGAAATAACTGACAAAACCGAAAACTAATAAAAAGTCAGCACATAATTATATTTAGATAACATATTAAGAAATTATGTTAAATCTTGAGACCTTATTAATATTAAAACGCGTATATTGCAACTTTTCAATGCTTAAAATCTTAACAAATAAAAATAGAATAAAACTTAAGCAATTATATATTGTCAATTGATGTCAACGACATAAACTTTCAAAATTTGTTTTCTCAATTCGAAGGCATGCGGCATATTTGGCATCGGTTATCAGAGTAGCATCATGCTCATGGAATAAATCATTTAGTATATTTTTGAAATTAGAACATCAAACTAATACAATTCTTAAGATAATACGGATCTGACGATCATAAAACGAGAGAACCTTCGCGCACAAGTACTTCTTGCGGTTTTCGGAAATGGGGATTTTTCACGGTAGATGGATTTTTGGCACACCATCTAACCGGCTACCGTTTACCAAGCGACTCAGTTGACAATTGCGCAATTCGCTTTGTTTTGTGTAAAAAAA
>JARJDU010009401.1:0-13874 GCA_030264695.1 Lissagria laeviuscula
GTGTAAAATTTATAAGAAAATGTCTATTATTAATATTAATTACAATATACTTATCACAAAAAATAACATTAAACATAAATAAATATGTATATCAGTTTTATAATACATTCAGAGTATATAATATAATACAAGCAACGTTCATTAAGCCGTCCGCAAGAAAAATAAATAAACAATAAAAACTGTCACTAATACCTCAAACTTCAAAACCATCCAAATAAATATATTTATATACAGCTATAAAATAAAAATTAAATAAAACACCAACAACGATCAAAAATCATTTAGCGCATGTCTGTCTTTGGGTAACCAAGGTATGAAAAGCGGCATTTCAAAGGGCCTAAAACTAATTCAGTATTTACAAAAGTTATTTATTATTATAATATGATAGTTGTAGTTGTGATGAAATATCTCTCCTGTTTCATGTTTCCGAGCTAGAGCTATTACTATCTTGTGCATCTGGTAGGTGCGCTTCTTCAAGAAGGATCTGCTGTTGCTTCAACACCGCGAGTCGTTGATGTGTCAGCTCGAGATGATGTTTTCGCCATTTTATCCTTCGATTTTGAAACCATACTTTCACTTGCGCTTCAGTCAATTGCAACGTGTGCGCTAGATATAATCTTTCTGGTCCAACCATATACTGTTGTCTTTCGAATTCTGCTTCTAGACGTTCTAGCTGTTCCGGCGTGAAAATCGTACGGACGCGTTTACTCTTGCAGCTCTTCTTCGCGCTGATGACGTTTGCAGAGGTTAGATGTTTCAGGCCTCTCACTAGTAACACCAAACCGTAATATTAAATATCTTACAACGAGTAGAAGATTTATGCAGATATTATATTACATGCTGTATACAACAAATCTATTACATTCTTTGTTATTTGAAGGACAAAAGTTACAATTGTAGGTTACCTGCATGTCGATTTGTGTGTCCGACGGCAGCAGAAAAATGATTAGCTACCGGTAAATTGGCAGCGGATGGATGCCTCGTACCAGGAAGAGAAATTCTACAATTCGCTCTGGAATCCAATGTGTTGCTGGTTGTCGAGCCGCCGGATTGATGCAAGCTAAGATTCACGACGTTCAAACCGTCCTCTTGATGACGAGGATGATGATCACCCTTCAATCCCAAAATGGCAGCGATAGTGAACGATTTATTCTGCCCGTTGCCACCTAATTTACGTTCGTCCTCTCCACAACTGGATGTTTGATCGTTCTCATTGTTTCCATCCTCGAAGTGATGATAATTTAAGAAATGTGATAACGACGTCGAGTAGTTGTAATGATGCAGCATTTTTGATCAACTCACGAACTTGCACGAATGATTTAGGACACACGCGCACAATATCACAAGTGATTCTAGATACTGCTAGGATCGTTTTGTTTTGTCTGTTTGTTGGTTGATTGAGGTATTAATTGTACACGATTTGAATGATGAATATTAGAAATTTGAATATGACCGTGTGGAAGGTGCATTAGCGAATGAAGCCCGTGGGTTGACTGCGCGCGCGGTGCAGATGATGTAACTGACAACGCGGTCAAAGCAACAAGGTGAATCGGTGCGTTTCACAGATGCTGCTCCCGTCGCATGCGAGAACATCCCGCTACGGGGGCTGGGATTTGGTGATTCGGACACACCCCCGCTTTATCTGCACACGCGAAACGACGGATATCACGAGTCGAGAGAGCAGCGTAGATGGAGAGAGACAGAGGGGTGGTTTGTTCTGCTATCTCCTCGCCAAGCGAAATTATCTCTGTTTTGGGTCTTCTATGGTGGTTCATGCATTGTTGGGTCAATCTATTTAACTTGTTTTAATTAATTATAGGATTTCAATGATTACAAGCATTCATTTACCTGAAATTGTTTTATATTAATTTATAAATTAATTGAAATGTTCGTCTGTTTTTCTTAAGGTTTAATTTGAAACAAATTTTTATAATTTCTGTAAAAGCGCATCACAGAGTGTTGGAAAATTGTAACAAGATTTTTTTTATATAGAACTTGTACTTGTTTTTAGATAATTATTAAAACATATATAGATACTTTAGACGTTTAGTGGTGTATTTGGTTCATTTTGATCAGAAGTCACTAGATAGTAATTTGTGTCTTCGAGAGCATATTCAAAACTAAACAAGCAAGAAAACTGTTAACACCAAATTGGGGCAAAGTATTCTTATTGCTAGTGAAAGTTATTTGATTAATTACGTTTTCGGAGGAACTAAATCAGAGGTGTAGTTGTGCCAAGGCAGCGTCTAAGAAAGTTTCTTGAAAACCAGAACTTCACCTAGGCACTTTTATACTTAAATTTAGTTTGTGTGCCCTATATTGAAATATATTAATTGTTTTAATTATATAAGGCAAAGATTTTCTCAGTGAAAATTGATATTTGGATAAATGGCATTATTTGAGGTTGTTTGGCCAGCGGTTTATTTCAAAATTCGTAAAAATATAAAAATGGCATTAATGTGAAATAAAGAGTTTTTGGTTTGACAAAAATATTTATCTTAAAATAGTCTATAAAATCGAAAAACTGCAATATTTATAATCGAAAATTTACTTCTACGTATTTGAAGCAAATGATGAGCGAAATTGGTTAAATAAATATTTGCTTTTACAGCCACACACTTTTTTTTTCTTGGTGTTCTTTTAATGAATTTTCCTAACCGAATATTTGTTTTTGTTTTTAATATCTATCTACTTTTGTTGAACCAAAAAAAGTATGTGTAGTCTTCAAAGAATCCCAAGCCGTTGTTAAAGTGTATCACTTTTTTCTACACACTTTAGTCCGTAAGACTCTCAATAGAATGCTTGTGCAGTAAAATTACCATGTTTAGCTAAGTTATCACCAATTGATAACTTCCGAGAAAAGGAAAGTTGCAAATATTGTGTTTTGCTCTGTTGGGGCTCATTAGCATAATCTTGGCAGTACTAAGATGAGCAGTTTTAGATTCTGATCTTAAGTCTCTATTGTTAACGTTAAGGGTAGATAGATTAGCAAGTGCCATCTAGTGCTTAAGAAGAATTGTGTATTTACTCCAACTTTTATCTTGAGATTTGGCTCTATCCGCGTATTTTAACTTATTGATGATAAAATAACCAAGAAAGACGCCGACTGATAAATCAGCGTGAATTTTGTGATGATTTTGTCGAAACTTTTTATATTCCTCATGACGCAATAACTGTCGATGAACAACTAGTACAATTTCGTGAAAAATGTTTTTTCTGCGAATATAAAGAATCCAAGGCTGTAAACATTGTAAAAAAAATTGGGCTGCAGCTGACGTATCTATATAATTTGCAAGTTTATACAGAAAAGTTGATAGGTAATCGACCTGAGAAGAATCAAAGTTTTAGTGTGGTGAAAGATCTTATTGAACCAGATTACAATACTAGACGTACCCTAACTATCTAAAACTTTTTTAAGTCAGTGCCCTTAGCGACATTCTGTGCAATTATTTAAATGTTACCATGCGGTAACGAGAACCTCACGCCGTTATTATCGTTGATCTAAAGAATGTAGTAGTCATTCGAACTTTGGTCACATGGAATTGGAACATTAATAAAGACCCTGTACTATAACCAGTATATAACGTAACGAGTATAATTAGCGCTTGGAGTAATATTCTTATTTAGTGCCCCCGTCCCGTCTTCCGCGAGCGGCGCTCGAGGAATGATAGTCTCACTTGCGCATTCTTCGCTACGCCACTGATTCTAACCTCTCTACAATCACTGTTGATCACAATAGAACTGCACAACAAAAATGTACCTATTTAACAATTGCCAGCACGATAACTTCATATTTTAGATAAGACAAGCCAACCCAGATTCAAGCCCCGCGGCCGGCAATTAAATCGCGCACTTCTCACGCATTCCCCAAGTTTCTGATTAAGAAAAAGGGTTAGGCGATGGGCTTGCAACATATCCCTGTAATACGCTAATATATGCTGCAAAGCCAGCGGGACTTAGTCGGGCAAATAAAATGCTGGTAAAAGTAGGTCTGTACAATGGGCCCAATCTACGTGACCTAAGTCCAGTAATTGTGGTCACACTTTTACCTGACATATATACACATAGATATGCCTGTGGCTTTTCAAGCAATAGAGGCCTCTAAATTCTGAAATTGGAGGCAGTGGTGTCTTTACGAGGAGCTTTAAATTAATTTTGTTCTTTGGACCCTATTAGGAGGAGCCTTAAACTGAGTATGCACTTAGATCTGCGTCAGCTCTAAATTTGCCGTTGTTCATTATTATAACACCCCTGTTTCATTTGCGTACAAGAATAAGTACTTCGGGAATCCAGCTATTCTAAAACATTTCCGGATTTAGCATTCAATTGCATTCTGTTCACATTGTTTTGTAGTGAAATTAATCAAGTAAACAAATATACACTTTTAATATTGGAAGTCAATATGTTATATATAAATTACTAATGAATAAACAAAAAACCTTTATTATCGAATACTATCTATCCCAATACATAAATCTCCTCTCTAAATTATAAACTTAAGCTTTAATGAAATCATTAATCACGCCCCAATTCCTCGTGATACGTGCAAGAATTTTCAAATTACTGATTTAAAAAAAAAAACGAAAGCGAAGAAAAAGAAATAAAAATGCCGGGGATTACTAATTACTTCATTGCCAGTGCCGGGAATAGAGTAGATCCTCCCCGCTTTAACAAATTGCTTATTTACCGCTCCCAGTTTCTTTCTCTTGTGCTCTCCTTCATTCCTTCTTTATTATTGCAATTTTTTACGTTTTTTTTTTGTTTCGTTTTCCAGCCTCCTGATCCCTATCCCACACAAAATCAATACATTTACATTCACCCGCATTCCCAAACAAAAACAAAACCGAAACACCGTCGGAAACAATGTGGCGAAATGTTTGCGCAAATAAAGAAACAACGATTGCGGCGGCGGTGCCAAGTCGGTGTCGGCTGTGTGCTCGTTTGCGGTGAGTCGTTAGCGTAACAAGCTTATTATCTTGTAATTTTGCGGCGAGCGGTTGCCGAGAGCGCTGCCAATTCGCATCACAAGCGCTGCTGCTATCATGTCGGCGGTATCACGGGGGTGGTTAGCACCGCCTTGCGGCGCATCCTCGTCGCACCACGCATGCGCTATCTCGCAGCAGGTACGCCTACTCAACGAGCAACTCCTGTCTCTATCCCCAACGCTTCCCGGGATATTAAATCCCATCATATTTCATAACTCTCCCCTCGATGATGATGAGGTCGAGTATGGGATGGCGCTGATTATTAAACTCGAATCTAACCAACGATGGAAGCTACAGCATCATATTAGGATCTTGTTGTGTATCTACAGAGAAGGATAAAGAGGAAAGGGTGAGAAAGCTTAGAATTTCTGATTCAAATTATAATTTCGATGTTTTTGTTCTTTGTTTATATTGGTTGGTGCATTTGTACATTAGCATTGCAGGCACGGTGCGTTGAATATTTTCACATTTGAGGTAATAAATCTATACATAATTACATAGTTAACAGGAAAACAATGAACGCAATGCGGACAATTAACGTGGCGTGCGTTGCAGAGAAGTAACGCAATAATTAGAGGCAGGATGAGCCTATCTAATGGCTATGGCGCGCATTCCTGCGAATTACTTCCATCGTGTCCCGGGCTGTGGATCAACGGTGAGCAGGGATGCTGCACTCGCTCTTGTGTCAACTGATGATGGTAAAGTGTCCTAATAAACGTGTTTAAATAGGACTACCAACCTTTATTGTTATAAAGGATGGGTATTTACGACAAGCAGCGGATTTACACGATCGAAGGTTTTTCTTTCTTTTAGTCTAATTTTTCATATCTGCAAAATACTATTCTATATAATTGCAGGTAATATAACTACAAATTAACTATACCAGTAAAGCTAATCTGTGCTATAACTGTCCTATAAAGTATCACAAAGAAAAAAAAATTTAAATGTGATATAAATAGGAGCAGACATTGATTGTGCAATGTTTTACTACATGCAGGAAATGCAGTTTTGTATCAATATGTTTGTGCAATATTCCAATAAAATTTGCTTCTTTATTTAAACTAACACGTAGGGCGTAGCGCAAGGTGGGTAAGGGAAGCTACCATGCCCCAGGCGCCACTCGCAAAAGAACGTTCAACTGTGCTCAAGAGCAGTTTAAAAAAAAACAATAATTTATACAATTTATAGTAATTTTTTCAACTGTTGGTATAAATTAGTAATTAAAAAATGGTGTCACCTTTTAAAACAGTAACAGCATAAAGAAACAAAATTGCAATTAAACTGCCTTATTAAACTGCTTATCAAATTTGGTTTGTTAAATTTATTAAAGTGTGTTTTTGTCTCAAATAGTTTAATGTAGTAATAATAAAAAAATAATAGCAGAATTATCATATAATTCAGTATTAATTTTTTTCAGTGTGTGTGTCAATTCATAAAATAGATTTCTTCACTTTAGCACACCTGATTTTCGTTTGTTATTGTAGTTAAATAATATAATACATAAAATTAATTAAAACATTTATTATCAATTAAAATATGTTTAACAAGGTTATAAAAGAACACATAACGGTTTTTTACACTTAAATTTATACTTAATGTTATACATATTTAGACCTATGATTTAAGTCAAACGAACAAGTCAACAGAAACCGACATGTATCAGCTAAGACTCTTATTGTAACTTCTTAGGTCGCAGGTCTTTTTTATCAGTTGCTGTAATTATTCATGCCTCTGATTAGCGGACTAATAAGGAACAACCCTTGACCGTTAAACGATATATCCGTAAAATCAAAAGACTATGCATAAACATATGTAAATACATAAACACAGAGGTTGACGCTGACTTCACCTGTTTACAAGAAGCTTTCCATGACAATTAACCTAAAAATTTTAATTGATTTAACTAATTTAACTAAAATTATTGTTTGCTTAGCTCAACCACAAAATCACAATTTGATCACAACAGTTCAAAACTTCCCAAAGCAATAGTATTGCTATACCACCATAGAAGGCGCACCCTGTGTGACAAACTATAATTTATCCGTTAAAGCCGATATCCGTTAAATCGGTGCCCGTTAAACTGAGGTATGAATTTATAGTATTTACAGTCGCGCGTTTGACGCAGGTCTTTTGCACCTAGGCCTAAAATCGCCTCTGTATATTTCTGCAGAAAATTTTTAGTCTGCTCCGCTTTTTTTAGATATTCGGCATTCAGACAATAGTATAACTAGAAGCACACATAAACAGTTTTTACTAATGTTTCAATTTTGTATAAAGTATCGTTTACCGCTGCATAACACACTTCGTTCACTCATTTTCTCGCAACAATTAGATCTGCCAGCACTATGATGCTATGCAAAAAATGATAAATTTGTCGCTGTTATAATGTATCCTAGATATCAGCTCATCTAAAATATTTCGATGCAGACAGTGAGGAGTTCACTAATAAAGAGGGCAGTTTGCTGTAAGTTGTATCGTCAGAAAAGCAGAATTGTCACAATTAGGTTGTTCACCACATATGAATTTCTATATTAACTTTGGAGGATGTGCATGGGAGCATTTAATACCCATATGTGCAAACGGTTTTTCAAAAAATGCAATATTTTTTAAATAAGAATCAATTTAATCCTATGTTAGGTCACCAAACTAGAGCAACAAAAACAAGCGATACAAGAAATCTGACCGACAAAAGCCACAGACACTGATCGAGCTCGTCTCTATTGGTCCAGCTTGGTGACGTCACGTATTGCTAAATCGGTTTTTATTGAAAAAGTATTGCATTTTTTGAAAAACGTATTGATCCGGTGGGTCAAAAATGACTAGTACTATCACGTATTAAAATTTGTGTATAGAGATGAACAAGATAAATTAATAAAAACAAACAATTACAATGTTGCATTTTCAAGGTGTAATTACGGTAGCTTACAAGTGTGCTCTACACAGCACACTCAGAAATTTGTATTTTGTTAATATTAAAGTTCCTAAGTTGTGAATAAAGTATAATTAACTTCTTCTACCATCACTCCAATGCACATCATCACGCACTAGTCTAATAATTATACTACTATTTAAAATAAAAAATATATTTTGAATTTTCGCTTAAACAATCAATAATCAACATGATAATGACGTTAGATAACTATCTAGAGAATCTAACTAAATACATAATCAATTTAAACAAAACTTTAATTCAAACAAACCTATATGTTGATGAAAAAGGTCATTTTTGTTATCGTAGGTGAGTAGGAGGATTGCGGATTTAAGCTCTTTGATGAAGGGGTTAGCGTTGTATCTCGTTAGTGAAATCGCGCAACGAAACTGCCCCATGAGCTACCTAGCAACTGGTTAATTAGAAGGATTGACATTTCACGTGTATCAAAATATAAAACGGCTGACATTTTAATGACATTAAGTAACGTAGCTTTTATTCTATCTAGCTGCTTTCCACTAAATAGTTAAATAGTCTATCAACGAGTATTATCAGATCATGTCATATAATTAAAAAAAAAAGTTAATCTATTATTATAATAAATCAATTTATTATAACTTTATGCCGCTTTGTCTCAATTCATTTTAAACTGGTTGTCAAAAAATCTCGGAATCTGTCAAACCGATTTTGCACATTCTTTGCTTCCAATACGTAAAAATCAATTTTCTATGGTGTTACATAGGACTTACTCACATGCAATACTTACTACATACTTATTTTCATACTAGATACTTTAAAGAAGTACGTGGCGCAGTGGTAAGAGTATCTGCGTTCAAACAGGTTGAAGCCCTGCTCCCCGCAAATTAGATCACGCACTCCTCACGCATTCCCCAATTTCTGAATAAGAAAATGGGTTGGGCGATGTTCTTGCAACCTATTCCTGCAATATGCAAGACCAGCAAGACCCGGTCGAGAGCAGCAAGATAAAGCTGGTAAGGCAGATTTGTACAATGATCCCAATCTACGTAGCCTAAATGCACTGATCATAATCATACTCTTATCTCACAAAAGCCAACATACAATGTTTCTACCGTTTTCATATAACCATTAAGAGGCTCATTTACATCCAAGCTGGCATAGGAAACTCCATGTTGGCGCCGTGACTGGTTGTGATCACACCAATTGAGCTTTTTCTCTCATTTTTTTGCGTAATTTTATAGCAGCCAAAAACTCTGCCCTTATCGTTTTATTTTTTCAAATTTCGAATCTTAAATATTTTAAAATGAATTTAGAAAATCTCGAAAAACGTACTTTAACTTTAGCGGTTTATATATGGAGTTAAAACAAAAATTGCAAATTTGGCTCTGACAATTATGTATTTGTCGAATATTGTATATACAACAAATACCCTGGCGGTAATCAGTCACGAGCCGAAAAGTCCTAGTCATCGATATTCAACCTTGAATTGCTGTCTTTTATTTAAAACATACGCCGTAAAACGTATTCGACCTCATATTCTCTTTGCTGCCCGCTTTAACCTGGACCCCCAGAAAAACACTACTATGTTCTAGAAGTATTATTTCAATTTTGATTATTAGCACGCAATGAAATCATCTAAACACAATTGTTGCATTCTATGTGAGACGCAAAATATAACAGCTGTCTGTTTCAATCGCGGTTTGCACCCTCGTCTTATCAACTGTTCTGTGCTTCAATCGTACCTAGTCTTTCCTATCTAAGTTAAAACAGTTTTATTCATTTAAAATGTTATGTATCAGATATATATTAAGTGTGATATTTTGTGATTTAAAAATTTAATCAAATTCGATAATACAAACAAAGTAAGTGAAAATGAACAAGTTTACATCTCATCAATATCCTTAAAGCATCAAAATTCTTCTAGTCATTTTTGCAAGTATGCCGATCGCAGTCCGGACGCAATTACGCGTGATTGATATGGGTTAATGAGATTGCGGTGTGACGTACAAGAAAAGAGGTTTAATACCGAAACGAAATCGATTACGTCGCGCTGTCGCGATAATATGCCGGCTCAGATTGCTCGTGTATCGAAATCGAAACGCTTAACTGCACTGTCGTCGGCAGCAATCATGCATGCTGATAATTCCTTGTTAAATCGAGGGCTCGAAGTGCGCATTCTGCTGGGGGTAGCTTCATTTATATATAAAAACCTTCTCGCGCCTTTGCTTATTTAGTCAATTCGCATTCTTTTATCCAAGCAGAAGGCGCATCCATTCAAGTGCTCACTCCAAGATTTCCTAGCAGTTTGTATCATCAGTATTTTCGGACTTTAAAAAGTAAGTCATCGTTATATAACTTAATTTTTGACTATTTTAATTCTTTTTTGTATAAATTAATAAGTACACTACTTATACCAGTGATTTTCAAACGTGTTGTTATTTCGTTTTTCTTGAACTTCTTTATTCATTTGACAACCAAACTTTTTTATTTTTCTGTTTCGCATAAATACGATATTGCAAATAGTAGCAGTACTTTCGAAGCTTTGATTGACATCATATTATATTCGGTATGAAGATAGAACTAAATTTGAACCAGAGATACAGTCTAAAATTTATGTTTTAATGCGGTATCATAAGATAATTATTAAATCAATTTTTGACAAAGTTTACATTTATTATCTTTTTTATCGATGAATAGATTCAGTATCCATGCAAACTGGGTAAAATCAAGATCATCAAAATAAATCAAAATATGAACCAATTGAATAACTCTACACTCGACAGGGTAAAATGATCTACGTTATCTCGAGTTATCTCGAGTCAGTTTGGAAAACGATGCCCTATAACAAGACTTCTCGTTGTTTTAAATGTGAGGACATAAGTTTTGCAAGCCAATATATTCTTGTAATTTCAACCATTAACTTTAATTTTTAATATCATATGATATAATGTACAAATTTAAATAAATAAGCATCAAACTTAAATAACACTGAAAAAATCTTTTATTGTAAATAGCGCATAATTGAACATTAAGTAGTAGTAGGAAATGTCTGCCTGTTTAACTTAATTATCAATTTTGAGCAAAACAAATGGATTTGATCCACACTTTAATTTTAAGATGGTTAAAGGAAAAAATGTCGTTTTACACAAATATGTGGTAGAAAAAAAAATTGAAATTTGTAACTCTAAGCCAAATTATTTTATAACCCGACAAGTTCATCTTAAGAAACTAATAATATTTTCAATAATTGTTTCGAATAGGGTGAGTATGTGGTGCAAGAAGTAACTAAAACTAAAAAACGAATTATTCGAAGAACCAACAAAGTTATTGGATAAATAAAATAGTTCTTAGCCAAGCTACGAATCTTTTATGACCCAATTACATTGTTCCATTGTACTACCTTCATGAGTTGAATAAATGCATTCTTTAAACCAATGTTTTGAGTTCATAAACGTTTATATATTTGATGAAATTGTATATTGGGCTATCAAAATATTGTGTGATCGCACCATATAAGGCCGTTGCCCAGTGTCATCTTTAGGCATAAGCACCCTGGGCAAAGCCCGGTGGCATCACGTTAGGAAAAAGCACGATAAAGACCGGCATCAAAATAAATTAAATATTCATATACAGCAATAGACTTGAATATTTTTAACACAGAGATCACTGTGTTGCCAAATGTCGTTGCGAAATAGAAAGTTTTAAAATCCGCATTAAATTTGCACAAAAATTTTTATTTACTGCCTAAATCAACTATAAACCTCTTGTAGCTGTGGGGACTTTCCACTCTACGATCGTAAGACGAATGGTTGGACCTGGATATTATTGTCAAAGATTCTCTTTTAAAATTTTGTTTTAAGAAAGGTGGCTGTGACCGCTTTTTCTTAGTGCGTTGCAAATTGGTTGCATACTTTTAGAATCAAGGGTGGCCATTACCTGCCTACATAATGTTGTTTTGATGAGAATTTACTCAGTAGTCAGTGACAGTCAACTTAAGACATTCGACCTGACAGATTCCGCTAGAAAGATCGTTGTAAATAAAGATTGTTGAAACACCATCAGTTTGATACTTACACCTATCCCACATAGCTTTTACTTCCAGATTTCTTGATCCAATGCTTTTTCAGCTTCTTTTTTTGTTGTACCCTCTGGTTTTGTTAGGCACCTTGCATTTGGTCTACCTTTTGATCGATTTCCGCTAAGCATGTTTTGGAAATCTTTTTTTGAGATTCGTGTGTGATTGGTGGTTCCTTGTAAAGAAGGTATAGCTCGTGATTAATTTTTTTTTTTTGATAATCAGTTTTATTTGAAATATTTATATTTTAAAATATTGCAAGTCCTTTTGTTTAGGAAACCCTGCCTTAGATCCTAAAGAAGGCAAGTGCTACGTAAGACTCGCGGGGCTAATCCGGCCGGCAACCCGATTTTGTACGGCCCTCGAAGAATATTTCAAATATTAGTGAATCTGTCTTTACGTCTATTTTTCTTTTATTACATGATGCAAATCATGTACTTTTGTGCTTTATATCAAGTAATAAACATCTTATCTCAAACATGAAATCTCAATTGTCTTCCTAAACATAGTGTTTTTTTTTAAATATTTATTAATTTATTTGCATTTTTTATTTTTATCTATTTTATAAAAGAAATATTACAAATAAAAAATAGAAAAACTTATTGCAAGTACTTGAACAATCTTGAATAATTTTACTGATTTTAGTGCTCCGACCATCGCAATATTTCTAATTTCCAGGCCGGTCTGAAAAAAGTTGCAGATTCCTGCTCTAGAACATCCACCAATTAACTGCTAAAACTAATAGAAATTCTATGAACATGCTAAAATTGTTTTTAAAAAAAGTGGTCACTATTTAATCGCATTTGTCATGTTTTCATCACAACCACAGGCAGCATTGCATCTATGCCATTGTCAAAAGTATTTCGAATGATCGTCGTGATATTTAAAACCAAAATTGATAACAGCAGATTATTTATTTAATTTTTTTAGCTAACAAATAAAATGATATAAAATTTTAACATGTTTAACGTCTTGAAAATGACTATACAGATTAGAATTTTGCGTTAAAACTTTGCATAGTTATAGCTACACTGTTTAAAGCCGCAAAAAGTTAAATTAAAAATTATTAGCAATATAATTTATAGCAAATTAATCCTATTTTACCAAGCAATTTTTTACGTTGTCGTGATCGTGTGGTTGATGTAAAAGTGAAAGTCTGATTTTGATAAAAATTCTAATTTTTTTGAAGTAAGAATCATTGTAGCTTCGAAACGAAAACATACACGAGCTTATTTCTTGCGGGTAAATCTCAGCTAGGACTACTTATTAGGTTTTGCTCATTTACAAATTATATCACTATCTAAAAGTAGTTAATAGAAACACATGAGGAAAAATTCTATCTTTGCTCACCAATCCATGCATTTGATTCGTTATCATACGTGCGATGTGTGTAGGTATATCAGTGCTTTTGATAGAGTTAGTGTAAAAATACAAGCTCGTGTAAGACATATGACAGTTAAAGAATTTGGAGGTTATTTGATAGTGAACAATTCTAAATCGCTGAAAAATCGACAACTCGAGAATTACAACAATTGTACACGCTAACAACTGCAGTAGTATCTACAATACAACTAATTTTCCTTTTTTAAATAAAAAATAAAGAATCCTAGTTTTTTAAATTAATGATTAAAGCGTTTGATGATTTCGCACTCGTTTATTTAGTAGAAAGTTGTCTAACACAGCGCGGGCGTTTGATGGCGATGGCGGCGAGCGTCGCAGCAGCCCCCTGAAGCGAACATAACGCGCGTATGTGCGCGCAGTGGGTAGGCGAAAGTATTTCATTGTAAGGAACCGCAGGGGATGGCAATAAAGAGACCACGAGCCCATTTATCATTGCTCTCCAATAATTCTTATTTTCTAGCTTGTTCACTCGTTGTACTCGAAATTGTCTTTGTTGTAAATTGAA
>JARJDU010009420.1:0-10328 GCA_030264695.1 Lissagria laeviuscula
ATATATTTAACAGTAGTATAAAGTGTCATCATGCACTGAAAGCGACATATTCTAGGACTTTTGACTCGTCGACCACTCAGAAAGGATGCTAGAATAGCATTTTTTTGCCGATGACTCTTTTACAGCGACAAATATTATACACCTGCGCAAACTTACAGCACATCTCATTTTTAGCTAACATGCAGTACTTATGCTGTAACAGCCTATTTCCTGGCTGCAAATAGATACGAAAAATAAATGAAAATAAATTACAAACAATTGTCAAAAAATAATTTAATAAAATGCTTCAAAGTTTAAATTCTTTACTTAAATTTTAATCATTTCTTAAATGATAATAAAACATAAAAGCACGTAGTCTATTTCTTATCATTAATCCTACTAAGTATTAATAAAAAAATATATTTTTAAAACAAGAGTTTTATGTTTATAAGTAATCGAAAATATTAACATATTTCAAAATGCACTTAACACTCAATTTTATGTAATACTTACCGAATTAATTATATATGTACATACATTTCTTTCCATATCTTCACCTCCTTCTGATCTATATTTAGGTTATGTTTTATGAAAGGATGAAAATAAGTGGATTTTTCAAATCTTATTGGGAATGCACGCAGTCGGTGTGCGCGAATCCGTTTAAAGTTGAAGTGAATTTGAATGGGGCATTACCTTGTTTAAATAGAGTTCTCCAATCACTTAACGAAGGTTTGGAAGGAATGGAAGGTCGAGGATTGTTGTCACCCGCGATTAATGCTGCCGCCCGAGTGTGAAACGTTTTCGTTACAGTTTTCAATTAAATCGTGCTATATGTATACATTTGTCAAGCATTTACTTACCTACTTTTTGATATCGACTGATATAGTAACGGTAAATAATCTAAACTATTAAAAGTAATTTAAGTATTAATTTAAAATTTTAATAACAAAATTAATTGAAGATATAACACATTTTTATTTTTACTTATTTCTTTGTTACCATTTTGTCCTTCTTTATTAAAGATTTTAAGACCAACAAGGTCAATTTAATTTATTTGTTTAACAATAATTTAAAATAAAATTAATATATATAGAAATTTCTAATTTCTCTGGTAAGAAACATAGAATTCCGACAAAAATAACATCCTGTCACATTTCTAAACAGACTAAGAAAGCCCTGTCACAATATAATATCAGAAAAAAAATGACTAAAAATAGTTAACTACTTGACCTCCCTCAGACTACAGCCTGTCAGCCTTTTTCCTCTTGTAAGGGTCATGTAGTCGATACTAAAATTTTGTAAACTGCTACCTGTAGTTTGTGATCAAGATATTAAGCCATTTTTTAGTTTTAGTTGTCTGAATACTTGTTGAACTATCGCAATTCGCATCTGGATGTTGCAGGCTTCTGTTATCATGCTCCCCAGACAAGTACAAATTTGAACATTCTAAACTAGGCAGTCATTACCAATACCATTTCTCAATACCAACATCATTTTTGAATATTAATACATTAACTTATAATATAAATATTAAATAAATATATAATATTTATAAAATCCTAGATTTGTTGTAATAATTGATGAACTATTTAAAAAAAATTATAATGATTAATGTTAATAATATAAACACATTAACTAATTATGTAATCAGACCAGAATTAATTCAAGTATTTCGGAGATTTGATAGTGAATCTATTACATTGATTCCATTGGGATGTCATTAGTCCCACCTACAATGAAATGAATTTCACGAGCGGCCTAACATAACAAACGAAAATTGGAATGGAATAACTCAGTGAATGTGAATGAATGTAAAAAATAGTTCAGTTCGAAGTAATCCTCTTGATTAAAAACTAGAATTTGATATTAGCATTAATGACTCAAAAAATTGCAATTAGTTATAAACATGAGTTCAATCTAAGTAATTATTAAATTAAGTATATAGTTTATAGTTCAATTTCAAAATACAGATTTTAAATTAAAAATTCAATGTTTTTAGTGAATAAATCTTCGGTTTGTAAAACGGTAAAATTATCAAATAGAGTGTTGAAACTTTAGTCGCCATTTTGTTCTAATTTAGGTTTGTCATGTGGGTACCAAGAACATCAAGAAATTATGCAGCGGTTGTTAAAGCAAATTTTAATTGAAAATATCCTTGTTTTTTTTAAGTGAAAGTGAAAATTACGGCAAAAGATTTTTTCTATCTCTCTCATAAATTATTTCATTACAGAGTACTTCAAAACTTAAAACTTAAACTCGGTTTTTCTCGAAACTATATTTTTTTTTGACTGGCTGTATAAAAATCCAACCGATTTCGCACACTTTTTGCGTCCAATAAGTAAAAATTAATTTTCTATTATGTAGCATAAGATATTTTTCAATATTAGAAGTTGTTCATTTCACATGACCATTTAAAGTTCGTTTTTTTAGCCGAAAAAAACTGTTTGTTTTAAATTGCCGGCATTTCATATATTTTTTTTTAATTTAAAAGAAAATCCTATGATGCATGGCGGAAAATTAAAAACTCAGTTAAGTTTTTACAAATCCTTTTGTCTTACAATTTAGTAGTTCTTCGCTAACCATGTAGCCAACGAAAAGCAATATCCAGGAAGCCGTCCACAGATTCAGCTGCCAAGACGATAAAAAACAATATATATTAACGAAAAAAATGCTTCGAGAAAGAGAAAATGTTGCTCTACAAGATAAAAAAAAATTCGCAAACTTTACTTCATTTCTACAAATAAAAAAAAAATTATAAAAATAGCACATTTTTAGGTCAAACAAATAAAAATATTAGTAATATCATGCTTTATTTCTGCCTTCAGTTTTACAAAAAAACATCAATCAGTTCAATAAAATAATAATAATATATATAAATAAACCAAATAAAAACACATGTTTATTATAGTTTTATACATTTATTCAACTAGGTTGTTCATTACAATAAATATACCATTCGGGTGAGAGATTTCATCGATTAAATCAATAATTAATTAAACAATGTACATTATATATTCTCTTTTTTTATTATACATTTCTTTTATCTACATGATAAATATATTATAATGTTTCAATATCTCATATTTCATTCTAAAACATAATTATTATATTAATACACTTATAATATCTTTGTTCTTATTGTTATTGTTCTAATCGTTAAGTATAATCAAAGCTCTGCCTCCAGCCTAAGAAGAGCTTCGATATACTTTCACTCCTCAAAAAAAAAATCCTCATTGCCACATTTCCTCACAATATTAATAAATATTTATATTATAATACATCATACATATCTCTTTGTCGCACTTCAATGTTTGTTTATACTAATTATATTAAACTCTCAATAAAATTAATTATGACAATAAACAAACATAGAAATCTTTTCGAATTTAAACGCGAAAGCCAAGATGATCGGGATGCGACCGATGAGGACGATACCGTAATCCCTCGCAAGATGTGTCAGAGGACGAGCATAACTGACAGCGGCATCCCGACGCCTCCAGATATTCATACCGCTTGGCTTCATCCAAAGCGCCTTCTTCGCAATGTCTCAGCTCTACCATGGCTTGATTTCGGCCATAATGCACGCATACGGGATGAGAAGATTTTTTGTAGGGAAAACGCCAATCGGATATCTTTACAATCACCAAATATTAAATAAATCAATAAATAAGTAAATAGATATAAGCATAGTTTTGATAAATAATTTAAATTACCTCATTAGAATCACATCGTCCGAAACATGCCATCACAGTCAAAGTGTCCCAGCACTGTTTCCCATTGGAATCGCTTTGCGTGACGCGATACGTATAAGAGCTTCTATGACAATCCAATGGGTCCTTCAGCTCTTTGTTTATCGGTTCCGGAATGGCTTCAATAAGAGAAATCTGCGAATAAATCTGCTCCAAGTTGCCGAGAACATAGAGGAGTGTAATAAACAATCCGAGTTTCATCTTGTTTCCAAGCAAAATTATCTAATTATTTTATTTATGTAGTTGATTTTAAATTGATAATAATTTAATTTTTATATTTTACTTCTTCACTCATTTATTTAATAAATTAAATTATTTTTAGGTTTGTGGTTGGTTGTTTAAAAGTTTTGTTTTTTTTCTTGATAATTTTTAAATTTAATACCACATGTCTTTTATAATATTTACAAAACTTCAATTTTCTTCCTTTAATTTGTTATAGTTGTAGTATTTTTTCTTCTTCTTCTTCTTTGAGAATGATAAAGATAGTCGAAGATGTGCACGCTTGAAGGAAAATGTTTGACGGCGTGTTTGGCGCGTTCGTCGGTCGACACCTGAATGCAAGCAGGACGATCGAAGCGCCGCTATTGCCCGATTTACCCTGCTTTGCGCCACGATTTTCCGGCGATTTTCCTCCAACGGTTTGCCTACAGGAACTGCTAGTTCGTAATACGCTGATCTGGATATTTTCATAGCGGAAATATTCGTTGTTTTGTACTCTTATTAAAATACTTTTAGTATTCATTTTAAAATTGTTCATTTTTTTTTGAATAAAGTATCAAATATTTAAAATTTTGATGAAACTAAGAAATAGAAATTTATTCATAAATTAACTATAAATCTACAATTGAAGTATTGATTGCAATTATATTGTATTATTTTATAAGTGTGACTTATTTCTTGTCACGTTTATCAGATTGAGACAAAACCGCGGAAGATTTTCAAAATGTTTTGCATTCGTTTAAAGCATATTTAAATTCAATGCATTTGTACACCGCAGTGATTCAGTAATTCATCGAGAACAGGGTGATTTGCTGCTGTAAAATCAAAATAAGCCTTCCTTGTTTCTTGTAAGATTTCTGCAGATTGTGGCAAAACCGCGGCAAATTTTCAAAATATTTTGCATTCGTTTAAAGCATAATTTAATTCTACGTGTTTTGCATACCCCTGCGAATTAACAATTAATCGGGCACAGAGTGATTTGCAGCTGTGAAATAAATTTAGTTGGCAACCAGTTGGCAATTTTACCAAGTGTTCCTGATTTTTGACCAATTTCTGTGAATTGTGACAAAATCGCGGCTGATTTCCAAATTGTTTTGCATTTGTTTAAAACAAAAGTAATTTCTACGTGTTTTGCATTTCCCGGCGGTTAAACATTTGTTCGGGAACAGGTTAATTTGCAGCTGTGAATTCAATATATGGCAATTTTTCCAAGTTTTCCTTGTTTTGTGTCACGTTTCTGTGAATTTTGACCAAAGCTTGGCAGATTTCCTAAATATTTTGCATTCCTTTAAATCACAATAAAATTTTACGTATTTTGCATACCCCCAAAGTTAAACAATTTCCCCGAAACAAAGTGATTTGCAGCTGTGAAATCAAAATATCCTACTTTTTCTAGTTTTTATCTCGTTTCTATAGATTTGGGTAAAACCGCGGCGGATTTCTATAATGTCTTTCATTTGATTAAAATATAATGAAATTCTTCGCGTTTTGAAAACCCCAGAGGTTCAACAATTAGTCAAAAACACAGCGAATTGCGGCTCTGAAGTCAAAATTGTTGGAACATTTCATAGTTTTCCTGGTATGTTGTCAAGTTTCTGCAGATTATGACAAAACCACGGCAGAAAAAACTCTTTAAAATAACTGTCATTGATTTCAATTAATTTGGTAATGAGTAAATTAAGAAAACAAACTCGGTAACGTTGAAATTTCACTTGCATGCAACGCTTCTTGCCAATCCTCATTCAATGCGCATGAGAACGGGGCCTTAACGTAAATTATGTGTATTTACCACAAGTTAAACAATGCGCAGAAAATCTGCGCGTTAACTTGTATCCCCCTAGGTTACATAAAAATCAAGTAAATAATTCAACTGTATAAATTGTAGTAAATATTTTAACTACATCTACTATTAAAATATTGTTTAAGCAAAAACTTTATTACTAAATTTATTGAGATTAAAATAACAATATTTATTATGACGTTAAATAACATTATTTAAGTATCTGATGGTGTAGTTCTATTTCAATTGTATGATAATGTTTCAAACTTGACTAAAATCTTCCTAGCAACTTCACTGTTAGCTTGAAAACCAAATCACTTGCAATAAGAATAAAATAATTAAAAATGAATTCCTACAATCATTGAAGTTTGACAGATCTAGCATGTCAAACAATGCAAAAAATAAAAAAATAAATAATGTCACTCGCTCGAATCAATAGCAATTATTGAATTTTGACGTTTTTTATATTTTACATCATTCAAGTTATCCGCCTAAATTACCAGTGTACATCAATATATATTAATTACTTTTTTCCTATTAATACTCACTTCTACCAATTTACTATACAACATAATACACCATCTCTCTCCAAAACTTTTTCGACAATTTTCTTACAATCGATCCATGAAATAGTGTTGAGTTCCTTGAAATTGCATCCGAAAGTCAATATCCAACACGCAAAATTCAAGTACGCAGGAACTAACACCGCCGCCACCATTTTGTTCTTTCTTGTTCGTTAGCTAGAGTGTGTAAAGAAAAATAAAAACGTATTTAGGCGAAAGTGCAGATAGTGCCGATCACTGCTTGATTGTTGGGTCAATGGTGAAGATGGGCACTTTGGCAATGAACAATGGCAACGAAACGAACGAACTCTTCAGAGTCAACGAAGGTCGTCGATTGAGTTGGTCCGCAATGCAAGCGCTCTACGAATTGCAACAGACGAATCAACTATGCGATGCAACAATCCTACTAGACGACGGTTCCAATTTTCCTATTCACAGAGCCATCATGTGTTCATGCAGCGATTATTTTAAGTACGTATATACTTACATGCGCATGCGCATACGCATTAATCAATTTTCTTCATTTCCAGGGCGGTATTCACAACTTCCCTTCACGGTAAAAACAAAACCAATATTTTACTACCAGGTGTGACTCCTGATATGATGAGGACATTGATAAACTACGCGTACCTTCGAAAATTGGACATTACCACTGAGAACGTTTATAAAATCATTGCAATAGCAGATTACTTAAGTATGCTTGGCATTCTGGACGCATGCTGTGATTTCCTCGAACAAACAATAACCCCAACCAACTGCATTGGTATCATGCAATTCTCTAAGAACCAATTCCTCCAGAAACTCTACGAATCCTGCTGGAAGTATATCATGCGTTACTTTCCGCAAATCGGTATCCAAAGCAATGAACTAGTAAATCTACACGTCGAAGATCTTAGGAAGATCATCAACGCAGACGAGCTAAATGTCAAGAGCGAAGAGATGGTCTGGGAGGCGATCTTGCGATGGATCAATCACAAACCCGAAGAGCGCAAGAAGCATATAGTTCCATTAATGAAATGCATCCGGTTGGGATTATTAGATACCCAGTTCTTCCTCGAACATGTTAAAGACCATCCCTACGTCACAAGTTGCGATGAATCCCGTCCAATGATCATCGAAACCCTAAAATTCCTCTATGACCTCGAGACCATATCCCATCGAGATGGAGAAGTCCCAACTCCCGAGATCGCTCGTCCTAGAGTCCCTCACGAGGTGTTGTTTGCTCTTGGAGGATGGAGTGGGGGTTCCCCAACGAATTACATGGAGACCTATGACACTCGAGCTGATAGATGGGTCAAAGTAGAAGAGATTGATCCAAGTGGACCTAGGGCTTACCATGGTACAGCTGTTGTAGGTCATGAGATCTATGTCATTGGTGGATTCGATGGTATGGATTACTTTAACAGTTGTAGATGCTTTGATGCAGTTTCTAAGACTTGGAGAGAAGCTGCCCCTATGCATGCTAGAAGGTGTTATGTCAGTACAGCTGTATTAGATAACATTATCTATGCTATGGGTGGTTATGATGGCCATCATCGACAGAATACAGCGGAGAAATATAATCCGAAGACGAATCAATGGTCTTTGATCAGTCCTATGAATATGCAGAGGTCTGATGCTAGTGCTTGTACACTGAATGGAAAGATTTATATTACTGGAGGATTCAATGGACAGGAATGTATGCATTCCGCTGAAGTCTATGATGTTGAAGCTAATCAATGGACATTGATCAATCCAATGAGATCAAGACGATCTGGAGTTAGTTGTATCTCATATCATGGACATGTCTACGTTGTTGGAGGATTCAATGGGATTAGTAGAATGTGTAGTGGAGAGAAATATAATCCATCGACTAATAATTGGACACAAATCCCAGATATGTATAATCCAAGGAGTAATTTTGCTATTGAGGTGATTGACGATATGATTTTTGTCATTGGTGGATTTAATGGAGTCACCACGATTTATCATGTGGAGTGCTATGATGAACGTACCAACGAATGGTATGAAGCTACTGATATGAATATCTATCGTTCAGCGTTATCTGCATGCGTGATTCAAGGATTACCGAATGTTCGAGATTACATTCACAAACATAGAGAGAAACTGATGGAGGAAAAACGACAGAAGATGATCGCCTTGGAAGCGCAACGAGAAGCTGCTAACAATAACAATAATAATAATAATCTTCCTAATAATGATTTGCAAGTGCAACAAGCACAAGCACAAAATGCACATAACTTACAACAATTGAATGTGCTCCAACAATTAGCACATGTGAATAATCTTAATGTGCTTGTGAATGGTAATGAGAATAATGAACAGGATCATCAGGATCAGGATATTCAACAACCGATGGATATTGAAGAAGAACCTGAAGAACCTGCTAACAATTGAATGGAATTGTAGAAATTGTAATCTTTGGGTATTTTATGAAAAGGATTTGATGGAAATTTCGGGACTGAATTTTAATTATTGTTTTCGATGAGGGATGCTGCTATTAATTTTTATCTTGGCCGAAAATGCAAGACGTTATTATTAGGGGATTATTATCATTATCTGTATGAATATGGATGAAATGTTTAATAATTATAAAATGCGTGTTTAGTGTAATTGACATATGAATTGGAACAAAATGAGAAGAACAACAAAGTTTTACACATTTTGCTTTTGGAATAATTTATACACGTGATTTACATATTTTTATTAATATGACCCTATACATCGACTACTATGTCTACTATGTTTTATAAATAATTTTATATATATATTTTTTTTTTGTTCTTAAAAGTTATATATATTTTATATAATTTAGAATGATGATAACTACATTAATGAATCAAGTCTTGCAAATATAAAAATGTCTCACACCTCGTACCTCGCTAAAAATCGCTCTATAGTAATACACTCATACCTCGGTTTAACGGAGTAATAGTGGACGACCCTTGTCCGTTAAACGAGCAATCCGTTAAATCGAAAGTCTATGCATACATATACTATGAAAATCATAAAGTAAGTGAAATCAGTTACGGTGCAGATCGCGGAAGATCGGCGTCAATTGTGAATTGATCCTGACAACAAGATACTGACACAGTTTATGTCATTTACAGTTGTCGTATTTATAGGACACAATTTTCATCCGGAGTCAATATTTTTGCCTTTGGATTGGTCTTTGGCCAGTTATTTCATTGGTTTCATTACATATATACCACCTTGGTTCTTGAACAATGCTTAAAAATTGTATTTTGTGTCAAGACAGTCGAAAAACATACCCTTTTTGACTTTTATTAATTTTTATTATAATTTGATACTTATTTTAAATATTAATTTTAAATTCAGCCTTCCATCTAACTCATACATCACAGAAATATGAAAAGAAAAAGTGTAAATTAAAATTAAATGGTTGACTAGTTATCGTGCCTGTGTGCTTCATTTTCATGAGACTGCATCGACCAAAGCAACGCGCCTTAAGAAATTTAGGAAAAAACCTGCTGACCTTATATAATTTGTCTGTTTTTGTATAAATGTGATTCAATAGAATTTCTTAATTTTCCTATTATCAATATATTCAATGTAAAATTTATTATTAGCCTATATAAAATTAATTTTAAATTTTGCAAGATGTCTTGTAATAATGTTTAAAAATGTAAAAATAAATATTCATTTTGATTTAGTTATGTCTCATCATCATAACAATCAACGAAATATATCTATAGGCAATCAAGTATACAATTAATCAATCGCTGCTTTCAATTAAAGCGTAGTACGTAGGTAATTTTAGTATGGTTTTTAAGATAGTGATTTAATTCTCTCTCTTTCTACATGTTTACCCCGTTTCTCGCGGGTAAATGCTGCTTCTATATAGTATAGATAAACTTCATTGCACAGAGGTCAACGAAAACGTCAGCTGCTTTCCTTGACAGTTAACCATGACGTTTCAATTAATTCAACCAATTTAATTAAAGATCTTGTTCGTTTTGCTTAATCACACGACCACTATTTGTCACAAAACACAAAAGTATTCCTATAACACCAAAG
>JARJDU010009438.1:0-10792 GCA_030264695.1 Lissagria laeviuscula
GGCGCCACATCGGATCGTCCACTAGGCAATGACCCAAAAACCAAACAGAATAAGACCACTCGGAAGACCACCAAAAAGATGGACCGACTCGTGGACATCTAAATCGACGGAGACTCGAGACTGAAGAGTGACTTAAAGAAACAGGCACATGGTGCCTATACAAAAGTTTAGGAAGAAGAAGAAGAAGTAAAAATATCAAATACCCTGGCCGTAATCAGACAGGAGGCAAAAGCAAATTTTTGTCCCATTCACTCAGGCAATAGTCACCGAAATCCTACCTTGTATTGCTGTCCTTTATTTAAAACACACGCGGTAATACTCATTCGACCTCACTTTTTCATTTCTGCTCGCTTTAACTTGGATCCTCCGGAGTAATAGTTCGTCGGGTAAATGAACCTTCTTAAGTTTTTTTTTTTTGACATCGAGTACAACATGTAACACACAGTCTATGCACATTTCTTATTTAATCAACATAGGATACGCACGAACCAATCAAGATTTGTAAAATTGTCAACGATATTTGGGAAAATTTGAGTACACTTCTAAATTTTCATTGCTTTTATATTCCTTTTGACATAATTTTTACTCGAGCAATGAAGCTTATTGCTTACTTTCAGTGCACTTCATGATAACACGGCTAGCACAAAAATAACACCGCAAATTTCAACAAAGCACTTCGTTCATTTCCATATTGAATACAATTCCCAGTCCTGCCAGTTTGAGTATTCCAGAGAATGCAGGACTAAGCGATGCCCACAGGGTGAAAGAAAAAAAAATGACACAAAGCACATATTCTTTTTGTGCGACTCGCAATAAAAATAGTCAGTATTAAACAGAGAAACCTCATAGCATATGTTCGCCTGGAAAAATTCCAAGAGGTGAAAAGCGTGTTTTTTCCAACATATTATTAGTACAATGTGCACACGTGCTTTTTGTTAGGATGTCATTTGAGGAACTTGCTGTTTTCCATGTTGCATTTTTGTGTTGTGTTGATTATGTCAACCATATATTAACCAACGACCATTATGAATGAATTCTATAGAATATTTTTGTTTTTTGTTTGTGCGTTGTTTGATTCTATTTTTGTAATTAGTGACCGTTTTATAAATGATGGTACTTTATTTATATAAATAAAAACAAATTTATTAATTTACAAAAAAGGGAGAATTGAGTTAGCGAACCACCAATTCAATGTTTCTTTCTAGGCGTTTTATTTGCCTTGAGGTTCAATATAGATTGGTTGATTGCAGTTGTTGTAATTTTTTAAAGATGTCCTTGTTTCAGCGATTTGAAATTGTTTCCAAATCCTTTAATTCTCATTTGTCTTACACAAGCAAGTCGGTTTACACTAACCCAATCAAAGATGTTGGCACACCGGCACACATCGTACATAAGAAAACGAATCAAACGTATGCACTGGTAAGCAAAGACACATTTTCACTCATTTTATTCAAGTTTTTCTATTAATTACAGTTGAGTAGTGGTATATTATTTAAATGTGCAAAGCCTAATTAGTAAATCTCGCTGAGATCTACACGTAGAAACCAAACTCGGGTCTATATCTGGTTTCATCTCAAAGCTACAATGATTTTTTTCTTTAAAATAAGTTCTACTTTTGTCACTTGCACCAACCACATTATAACGACTGCAAACGAGAATTATTTGCTTAAATTTGATTGGAATAAATTTCTTTTCTTTTGATGTTTATTTCATCTTTCTGCAGCTTTAAATAGAGTAGTTATAGCATTGCAAAGAGAGACAACTTTTAAAGAAAATTTCAAATGTGTATAGTCATTTAGACCGGGTTAAAAAATAAAGACATATTTAGCAAATTGTTAAATACGTGCTGATGTACACATTGCATCAAAAATATAGAAAATTTACTTATTTATATTCTTTCACGTACATAAATAATTTCTGTGCGCATTTCCACAATTACTCCTTTTTCTTCCATGTAAACCTGAGACTCTTAAAGTAATCCAGTTCCTGCATTCATATATCCGTCTGGCCATTTTCACTATGTTAGCCATTTATGCCTTATATATAACAATTAATATTGATGTATATTCTTATAAATAATGTAAATTATCAAAAATTACTTCAAAATTCAACATTTTCTGAGAACAAAGTGAATAATTATCTGAATTGAACTTCATGCAGATTTAACAAAATCAGATTGATAGATACTATCCCTGTAATTTCAATCATTATTAGTCAGTTTTGTGCAGGGACAGACTTATAAGTTTATTCTATAGCATCAAATTTTGAGACTTTGCACAACACATTCAGAGATTTGAGTAACCGAGTGTACACTTGCTAAAGCTCTTCTTCACATAACATTACCTATTATGATCATTAGTTACCTTTCTCTTAAACATATTATTGAAACAATGCGAGTACCATGCTTAAATAACGAGGCAGTTGTTTGTTCATACAACCTTTTCTTAAATTGTGCTGATTCAATGAGCTTTGCATTGACCAACTTCCTTTTTAAATGAATCCATATATATTCTCTTTTAATTAGTACCTTGTTTTATGTTATTTGGTTCAAGTCCTCAAGTAATTAGTGAATGTTTAATATATGATGAGACTTACAATTATGATTTAGTTTTTTTTTATAAGACAATCGAAATATACTTTGTACAAATATATCCTTTTCAATTCATTAAAACTCCATTTGGAATGGCAATTTAAGACAAGTGGAAAGGAATTTTTATATAATGTCACAAGTTGTCTGCTGTTTGATAAATTACCCAGGTTACATAGAAGAAAGGGTTCTAGCCATCATATTATGTTACTCAAAGAAATAATTTTCTTTTTATTTCTATTGGAATAGTAAACTTTGAGGTCTTTTCTTCACTTTGATGATAAAGCTTATTTTTACTGCTACTATTATTAGCATTTGTTGCAAGAGATTTTATAAAACTAGCTTGAAAATTAGCAACAAGTTAAATTAATTAAATACATAATTAGTTAATGTTAATATTAATGACCGATTACGAGTTAGCTTTAGACTCAGCGGCGGATTTAGAACTGACGAGGCCCTAGGCGCACAATGAGCTTGAGGCCTCTCGTAAAAGAGTTCGAGAAGCACAATTAACTTAAGTCTCCAAGTAAAAGGGCCTTTGTAGCAACTTTTGGAATATAGAAGCCCCTCTCTTAGCTTAAGAGGCCTTGGGCGCATGCCTCCTGCACTTTTCCATAATTCCGCCAATGCTTGGACGCTTAACAAAGTCATCGTCGTCGCAGTCAAACGAAGAACTACTAGTACAAAACTCTAATAGTAAATAACTCAAAGACTCTATTAGTAAAAAAAAAATACAATTGTAAACCGCACAAATGCACAACAACTGTTTGTTTCATAAACACTCGATGATCTATCTTTAGCTAGTGATAAGGCATGATGAATAACTTCCTAGGCCATTAATAATATTCCAATAAAACATTTATATCAAATTGAAAACTTTATAACCGGAATTCTTCTTCTTGAATTTTGCCTGTCAAGACATTATATTCACATAATCTTATCATATCACATGCAATATCACTGAGCTTAATATCACTCTAGACATTTTTAATGTCTATATTATAGCAGCGTTTGATAAGATATATCACCAAGTCACTAGATTCAAAAGACGTCCTTAATCAAAGAAAAAAATTAAAATTACATGAAGTTATCAACTTATACCATGACATGAAAGCTCGTCTATTATTTTTAGATTTATTTCAGATTTCAACAGCAAACAGGCGAAGAAGATTTAATCCAACGGGGAACCGGAAAGCCTTCTGCCGAAGATTTGGAAAGATAAGACCTCTAAAAGAGTTGTTTATAAAGTGAAAATCGATTGGGAACACATTAAAAGTAACTTTTCCATTTCTTCGTTGATGCGCTTCCTTCCATTTTACTTTTTGCTTTTCACACACACTCGCAAAAAAATCGAATAAATTGGAAGAAGTGCTAAAATAAATCGAAAATATTCCTTTTTTATGACTTAGTTACTTTTAACTTTCTATTGTTTTTATCAAGCACAAGACTTGAAGATTTGTATGAAAGTTACAGTCATACCATCATTCAAAGAAATATACTGATGATATTAAGTTCAGATTGTTTTTAGTAATAAAAAATTTGAAAGACCATTGTTAAATACATAATTTTTTAAAACGGCATTATGTCACAAAAAAAATCTAAAATTTTACAAAAATTTCAGCTTAAACTGAGTGAGCACTGATAATGTTTGAAATACGACTGTTAATACTCCCTTTAGGTGAAAGGATAAAAGTGCATGTAAGTAAAACTTCACATTTACAATTTACAAGTGTAAACACGAGATTTTAGATCTTTCGGCAAGAAAAACAGATAAAGTCACATTTTCTTGCTCCACTGAGCCTCGCCGCCACATGTCCCATGTTGAACGTTTTTTTACGACCGCTGTAAGAAGATGATACCCAAGCATGCGAAATGTTTACTTTCGGCAGGATTATGCCGCGGTGGCTCATACTGGGCATTTATCTAGGGAAGTGGGTTGACACATGTGCACAGGTACGGTAATTGCTCGTTTTGGCGACCTTCCGTACCCGTCAGATCCCTTGAGTGAGGAAAGCGTTTCGAAAGAGAGTAGAAAATTGCATTTGGGATGGGAAAACGCCATCTAAATGACATTATCATTCGTAAATGACCAAAATTCTGTATGGTGCACAGGGTTATTTATATAAATGTTAAAACGGTGTGGTATGCTAACTTTTAAAGTTTCTGCAAATATTTTTTCTTTTGGCAGAATAAAATAAAAGATGAATGATCAATTCTCAATAAATATAATTGGAACGATCAACTAGAAATAACCCAAATTATTTCAGTTTCGTATTAATTTTAATTGCAGTTACCACACTTGATTCATTCATCTGGTCAAATTGCTATTTGAAAATTGAACAAATCTAATGAAGCGGCAAAAGGATTGAAGTTATATATAGAAGTGCAAAGAGATGTCAGTAATAGTACACAGATGTTGTTTACTGAACTATTTCGCTGCATAACCTATGATTTTCATATCAACAATAAGAAAAAATCAATTTCCATAGCTTGATGGAGACTCAGGGACCTTGGTAGGAAGGATAACCGGTTGTCAAGACTACTGGTTGCCAGGACTACTTTTTATGCGCCTACAATGAATACCAATATGTAAGCAGCGTGGGTATTAGAACCTACCTTTGAAGATCTAACTAAGTAAGTTCCTTGAAAACGGATTATATATGGTAATAGTGCACTGAAGAAAAAATTGGGGGTAAATTTACACAAAAATTCAAGCTAAACATATTTTATCGAGCTTTGGACTGCATTATAGGTCTTGTAGTACCAATGCTGGTTTAAAGTTTAGTTAAGTAACGAACAGTTAAAATTAAGCGCTGGTTCTATAATGTAAGTGTTGCACAACGCCAGATTTATGGCAGTTCAGGTAGCTAAGGTTCAGCGTGAAGTTGGTAGCTCTGTTCTGCACAATGTAACCAACTATTTAGATATTGGGAATTTCCAGGGATCGTTTAGAGTCGGTTGGAGGTGTTCGTCTACCTGCGATGAGATCGTTCGAGGTGTTGCACTCGCCAAGGGTGCTTACCAACATGTGCGCAAAGCTTTCAGTTATATATGAGAAGCAGACATTTTCATTTAGAACGGTGTTTATTTGTTTCACGGTTAACTATAGATGGTGCAACGTCATTTTAAATCTTAACTAAAGTTCTGTACTGAACTATGGGTGAACTGTGTTGGTGCAACGGTGGCTTACTTATGTTTCTTCACTGTTGCCAGAATGTCAAAAAAGTTTGTTCTGTGTGATTTGCAAAAAAAATTACTATTGAATTGTTGGTTGCCTACATTTACTTTGAGCTGCTCCATAGTGTATTAAGTTGCATATATCTTTTAATGAAATTCAAATCAAAATTGCAAATATTTATCATTTTAATAAAAATTGAATTCTTCCCAATAAATAAAACTTTTATATAGTACCCGAAAAGTGAAGGAATATATTTTCTGCTTATAATATTACCAAGAATAGAAAAATATATTATTGAATTTCTATAAACTAAATCATGCCGAAGCAATTCTTCAATTTTTTACTGTTTGCAGTAACAAAAGCGTATCTCACATTGCATGCAGCACATATTTTATTCCTATATCGGTGCCATATACATGCCTTCTAAAACACCTTTTTATTGATTGTCATTTTACATTTTATACCGAGTGTTCGCACTCTTGAAATAGTCCTTTCCTTCTTTGTTTATATTAACCTTCTAAATTACTCTTTAAGATCACCTAATTAAAATTTCTTTACGAACTTACAGATCGTTAATAGAAAAATTGTAATTTCTTGAGTTTGAACACATCCTGTAAATATTTTTAGAAATGCATTCATGCGGATGAGCAAGCAGGGAATTGAAAAAGATGGAAAAGCATCCCGGGCCATATCAACAGCGCAAACGAGTCGAAGAATGTACGAGCGAACGCCGCGCCGACGAAATATTTCCTTCATATGGAAAAATCATTCTCGCGGTGCAGCGAACCAACAAGAATGAAGAACCTCGGCCGCTCCCGCATGAATAATTTGCGCCTTTTCTAGAAACCTTTCATTTCTGCGCCGTACAGCATCTTTCCAGAGCATTGCGTCTAAACATCTGAACATCAGCACAATGTTCAATGCCTTTATTTATTTATACATAAACACGAACAATTAACGCAATTTCTTCTGTTCACCCTTTTCCATCCCGGGTACGTCGTCTCAAGAAGAAGACGTCGCTCCTTCGCACGCGATTTCAATATCGGAGTTTTTCTCGTTCCGCGCGAATTAAAACGCACAATGGCCGCCACATGCTGCGACGACAGCGCCACAATGCGGCAGCGTTGGCCACTCGAAGATAAATTAACCGGTTGGCACTGACGCCTCGCAGTATTTTCATCCTTTTTTCAAGACATGCATGCCGACGGGGGAGAGTCAGAAACAGATTTTGATATATACGCTCCGTAAAGCTCTGTACACTGAGCATAGTTGATAAAGTAGAGGTGTGGGTGAGTGGGAATAGGAAAAGGCAGGAGGAGAAAGAGTTGGGGTTGAGTTCAAGTATAGAAAAAATCGAGTTGCGGGTATATAGTTTTGCAGTGTATAGGATATACATATAACCAAGGACTGCCGCCGGAAATGAGCGTAACCCTTGCCCGGTCAGCGCGCTAAAAGTTAAAAGAAAGGAAAAGGAAACGCCTTTGGAGTAACGAGAAGAGTTAGTTGCAAGGGGCGAAACTAGAAAGCTTGGCTAATGGACTCTGAATACGTAATGTCGTGGTTCTAGTGAGTTGTTATACAGAGTGTTACTGTTATCTTTTTTTTTTTTTAATAATTTTAATGTACAGATTAATTTTATTTATACAAATGACTAGTAATATAACTTGTTTTGCATTCTGTGATTTTAATAAATTATTTAAGATGTTACTTTATATTTCATGATACAAAAAATGTTTAAAAATGATTTTCTTTGATAATTAAATTTAATTAAAACTGAGGATATACATGACAAGGCTGCGATGTTATATTCCTCTTTGCGCAATGCAGTAACCTTTATCGCGATAGGCTTTTAAAGATCAGTTCTTGTTGATTGTTAGGGCAACTGCTCATTATCTGCTCCTTCTTGGTCTGTTCTTTCTATATTCGGCGTTGTTTTTTTTCAACGTCTTTTATGAAATTATTGTATCCAACATATTTCTGGTTGTTAAAAATAAATCAATTAATTTCTGTAATGAGAAGCTATGCTATTTTTTTTCTTCTTTTAACAATTACTTTAATACTTGTGGATTATACAAAAGACTTTGGACTCGTTGGACAGCTATTGCGGGCTCTTTAGAAAGTTTTTGATTTCATCTGTATTTTCAATATAAAATTTTCATAATTTTTATGATTTTTATTATCCTTCCTCCTCTTCCTCCTCTAGACTTTTTTATGATTTGAAAACTTATGACAGTTTTCAGAATCCACGGAATATACGAATACGAAATATCCAACTAAAACATTGCAGACATTTTTTGGTAGCTCTCAGATATTCTTGAGCCGCTTGAACTTATATCCTGGATTTTCTGCTTTAAATTTATCCCAAGCATCACAGACTTTCTTCGCCTAAATGATATGTCAAAAAGATGATACTTTATGCGGATAGAGATCAGAAGTTATTTTTGTTTTGTTTTACGGCTTATGGTATGGGATTTCTTGGGGCCTCATACAATTTTTCTATTCTTCTACTCCTTGCAGTTTATAATCTAATATAGCTGTATAAAAAATGTATTTTGGAAGAAAAATAAATCCATTAATGTCCACTTTTTTGTAATATAAACTAATAATACGAGTATTTATATGAAAATGTTGACTTTGATATTTTTAAAGTAAACACGGATATGATTCTCTGACACCAGCTTTAAGTAATTTGAATTGTAATTCAATAAGTTAGAAAGTAAAAAAAGAAGATATATAAGAAATTAATTTCCTCTTGGCTTTCAAACGACATATCAAGGAATTACCACGTCGTCGCAACGCCACTTCAATACAAGAATGTAACAATATCTGACATGTAATTGACGGTACCAATTTCCTGCTGGATATACTTGTAGTTTTCACATACGAAAAATGAAACACTACGAATGAAGTTTGATGAAATGCATTTGGAGAGAGTGGACATTGAAGCACGAACAAAGCGTCCTTTGTTCGCAAGTTACTTGGTAGTTTTGAAAATCCAAGTTTCTCGTGTATATTTCATTTTGTGTATTAGTTTATTTCTTGTGTTGAATTAAATACAAATTTGCAAAGATATTAACTTTATTTAAAGTGGTTAAAATAACTATAAAAATAAATAAAAAAAACGGAAAAACCAAACAATGAGGTAAAATAAGACGCAAGGAAGATCTTAATAGCTAAGAACAGGAAAAGGGGTGTAAACAGATAGAAACGAATAGAGGAATCGTAGAATCGTATAAAGAATGAAGGAAAAAGAAAAAAAGCAATAACTAAATAATGTGGAAAAAGAGATTAACCTAATATTTCGGAGACATCAAAACAGTGGCTTTGATGTTTGTGTCTGTGGTAATATTTGAACCAAAAGCTACCACCATCTACTGTCAATATTGTCATTGCTGAGTGCACATTTTATAGGTAATAGTTAGTGTAAATTTGCCATTTTTGAAATATTTTATTACTACATTTGTGTTATGGCAGGGAAAAGTGAGGCAACGCAGACAAGTTGATATTAAAATTTATCCTGCTCATAATAAAATGATGTCTCGTTTTTCAATTTTTTTTTATTTATCAATAGTTTAGTATACTGGTCTAAAAGTTTGAACACCTTAATAAAACCATTTTAGTGTGGCAGTACTTTTTTTGTATAAAACGCGTCCAGAAATAGGGATATATTACTTTGCCTACATTTGAAACATAGTAAGATTCGTTGAGATTAATGAAAAATAATCAACAAACAAATACAAAACTATGAATTTTATTGCAAAATTAAATACTTACATTTAAAAACAGTGAAAAATATAAAGCAACATAGAAAGATTGTCGTTTCCCGGTGATAGCTAGGCAACGAGAGTGCAACTGTAGCTTGACCTAGCAAATAGGTAATAGAATAGCAGACCCGCACAACCCTCAAAACAAGCTTTACCGTTTGCGATAGGTGTAGTAACAGCTTTACACTCTCGTTGTCTTGCTTTGCAATCCTGTTTGTTTCATTTCGATTTCGGCGCGTTGTGGCGCTTCGGCTCAGTACAAAACAAAGTCGACACTGATTGGCTAGCGGCAAGCTTACGTTTTAAGCTTGTGCCACATCTAGCGCAGCGGTAAAGCTTGTTTTGCGGATTGTGCGGGGCTGCTATTCTATTACCTATTCACTTGCTCCAACCCACAGTTGCACACTAGTTGTCTAACTTCCACCGAAAAACTGTTTGCAATCTTGCCAGGGTGCTAGCGTTAAGAAACGCGCCACCTCGGCACAGCAGACCCTGTCTTGAAGTTGTGTATTTGAAAGTTTATGAGCGTCTTCAAAGAAATTATTTTGAGTCATGTTGACAAGTGTATGTTTCCTATGTATCGATGAGGCATTTAAGCAACCTTGTCGTTTGCACAACTAAGTTTATTTTGCCTTTCCGCTTTGTACGTAAATACTGAACGAGCTAAAATGAATAGTGCTATCGATAATTCTCCGAGTGATATTACCTTCTTCATTCTTTTAGTTAATATGTTAGTTATTTTGTATTGAACTTTGTACAACTTAAACTAAAAAAAAATGTATAAAAGTTAGATATAAATTGCCTAATTCAACATTTTTCACTTTTACTATCGCCATTCCTAAATTCAAACTAAAAAATGATGGTATTTTTTTTTATATTACTTTGGGCACTTCAAAGTGCAATATAATTGATATGAACATTTTTGGAATTCGAAATTTGTAAGCTAAGTCTTGTCTCAATCTCGTCTCTAATTCTAGGCTAGATCAGGACGCGATTTTTAGAAATTCAAGAGTCTCGTGAAACCCTAGCAATCATGGACGGTCAATTTTCATTGCGTCCAGATGTAATCAAATCAACATTCACAAAGTAAATTCACCTCATGCTCATCCAATATATTATCACAAATAATATGATTTGGCTTTTTCTCAAAATTTTCCTTCAGCTAGCTATAAATATATATTTGCATTTATGATATTTTTAAATAATAAATTTTCATCAAAATAAAACATTATTTCATATATTCAGATACAAATTTATCCAACA
>JARJDU010009466.1:0-14741 GCA_030264695.1 Lissagria laeviuscula
CAGTTGGTCAAGTTGGTGCGCCGTAGGCACTCCATACACTTTATTATCCTTCCATCCTGTCTTCACAACCCGCCTTTCTTTCCCCGTTTTTTTTAAGCATTTTGCAGGCTGGTCAAGATACTCTATATATGTAGCACAACGGCAGGTCATCCAAGCGTCAGTGCGTGAACGACCGCGAAGTGTTCTGTTACGCGGTGTATTATCACGAATTAATTAAATAAAAATATATAAATAAATTATAATTAGCAGGAGTGTCAAAAAAAAAATCAGAAAAACATTGAAGATGTGTAAAATATTAACTGTGTGTATAATTCTTATGGTGGGACTTGTGATTGGTCAAAATGTGGAGGAAGAAGAAGATCTTCCTACAGAATACGAGAGCACTGTGAATACGTTCCTCATGGATAGATTAAATAATATCGCGAATGATTATGAGAAAATGATGAATCGAAATGGAAAGTTTATATTTTGGAATAAGTTTGATCAGCAACCTTTCGAGCGGCCAGCGATTGAGTATAGTATGAATTTAAAATGGTAAAACGATTGACAATGACTTATCTAAGCTAACTCTATTTTCAGGGCCCATTCCCTCGATGCCTAAGTACGAAACTTACGATTTCGTAGTAGTGGGATCTGGAGCAGCAGGTTCTGCATTAGCAAACCGCCTTTCAGAAAATCCTAAATGGAAAATTCTTCTTTTGGAGGTGGGGAGGCCACCCAGCTTCATAACAGATATACCTGCAATCTGCGCAACCTTCCAAATGACAGACTATAATTGGGGTTACTTAATGGAGAAGCAAGACAACATGTGTTTAGGTATAGAATTAGCCTATAAGATAATATTAGCCCCAAAAATGTTCCCGGGCCTAGTTTTTTAATATCAGAATGTATTGTTAGGTTTGGAAGGACAAAGAATGGCATGGCCTCGAGGCAGAGCTTTAGGTGGCTCCTCAGTTATCAACTATATGATTCACGTTCGAGGAAATCGCAGAGATTACGACCGATGGGCCAACATGGGCAATCCAGGATGGTCCTACAAAGACGTCCTCCCTTATTTTAAGAAACTAGAAGACTCAAGTGTAAGATATGCCGATCAAGCGTACCGCAACCGTGGGGGACCAGTTGGTGTCCAAGATATACCACACCGATCTGAAGTCGTAAACGCGTATGTGAAATCCTGCATGGAAGCAGGACATAAGTACGTCGATTATAACGGCAAGCGACAAATGGGTGTTGCATATGTCCAAGGCACTTTACGTCGCGGTAAACGTGTATCTGGTGAAAACGCATATCTGCGTCCTATTAGAGACAGACCTAATCTTACCATTCTCACCGAAGCCAGAGCAACTAAACTTATGATTAATGAACAGAACACGGTGACAGGTGTCCAATACGTACGAAACAAACAATACCACTATGCCAATGTCACCAAAGAGGTTATACTTTCAGCGGGAACATTTAACTCGCCTCAATTGCTAATGTTAAGTGGAATTGGACCGAAAGATCATCTCGAAGAATTAGGCATACCTGTCGTTAGAGATTTACCAGTTGGAAAGAAAATGTACGACCATGCTACATTTCCTGGACTCATGTTCACCATTAACGAAACTCTTTCTATAAACTATGCAGACCTCTTTGATCCAAGGGCTTTGGTTCGGTTGCTGCATGGAGAAGGACCATTGACTAGTCTTGGCGGTGTTGAGGCACTGACTTATATTAAAACTAATATCAGTCGTGATCCTGAACCCTATCCTGACATGGAATTAATTTTCATTGGAGGCGGTTTTTCCACCGATATGGGTCTCGTTTATAGGAAAACATTTAGGATTACAGATGAAATATTTAATGCGTTCTGGAGACCGTATGAACCTATAGCTAGACAAACATGGACTGTATTCCCTATGCTGGTGCATCCACATAGTAAAGGCATGATTAGGCTAAAATCGAAGAATCCATATCATTGGCCGAGATTATATGGTAATTTTTTCACGGATCCGGAGAATTTAGATGTGAAAACCTTTATTGGTAAGAGAAAAAAAGTAATTGTTAGACGTTACCCAAAACTATATAAATGTTTCTTTCAGCTGCAATACGCGAAGTGCAAAGAATTAGCAACTCGCCAACATTCCAACGTTTCAATTCGCGTCAAGTGGCGACGAAAATTCCAGGATGTTATCAGCATACATGGGATACGGACGAATACTGGGAGTGCGCTTTAAGACATATCACAGGTACTTTACATCATCAAGTAGCGACGGCCAAAATGGGACCGAGAAACGATCCAGAAGCAGTGGTGGATAATAGACTGAAAGTATATGGAATTCAAGGATTGAGAATCGCTGACTGTAGTATAATCCCATTACCCTTAACCGCTCATACAAATGTGCCTGCTTTTATGATTGGGGAGAAAGCAGCCGATTTGATTAAGGAAGACTGGGGATTGTCTTCACCGGGTACATTTGACCCACGCGTCTAGAATTAATTAATTAATTTTAATTTGATTATACTGATGATTCAAAGAGTATATTACTCTTTAATTAATTTTAATTATTGTGATATTTGATGCTCAATTTAAACAAATAAATAAATAATGATCCAACAATATTTAATTTATTTTCTCGCAAAACAAATATTTAATTTATTCATTTTATGGTTATGATAATTTCAGTTAAACCTATTAAATTGTGGGTATTGACTGTTTACTAAAAACCAAAGCTCATTAATCCAATAGATTAACATACTAGAGACCTATTTGCTTCGCTTTTATAATTATGTTTACTTACTAATTTAGTTTATAATTAGTTGTGGTCAATCTTGTTATTCATATTTTGATATTACCTGGTAAATAGACTGACTCACCAGAAAATTCCAAGCACATCTCCACTTTAACCAAAGCACTAATTTGGCAACATCAAAAAAAATTAATATACATATGTTTTAATTCGCTAATCTTCAACTGAATCTGCTAATTAAAATTCTAAGTAATTTCCTTTTTAGACTGATTAGAACATCAAACAGTGGACCGTACGTAAAATCATTTGTCTTATCAATTATTTCGCAAATTAGTCAGACGTTGAAATAAATAAATAGTAGGTTAGGGTACGCCAACATAAATTGTTAACAGTAATTGTGAGCAAAGAGCTAGTTGATTAGTTAGAGGCAAGGTTAAATCAAACAATTCCCCGATCGGTTTCATGGTAACCGTCATCGATACTTAGTAATCGCGTCCGATCGAAAGCGCCAGATATAATAGCATTATAATAGGACTATGATCATATTGATATATGTTCAGATAAACCTGGCTGCAAAGAAGTAAAGTGAATAATAATAATGGAAGAAGAGGACAGGGATATCAAAGGTGGGGCGACGGGGATTTTTGCAATTAGAATATATAAATTCGCGGATGTGATGCTCTCGTTGTCAGTTTATCATATTAATTGTTCAGATATACGTGTTTCCTCTTCATCCAATAAATACTTCATAAAATAAGTACATAGTTCAATTTTTATGTAAGTAAACAATATTTTTTTAACTATTATAAAACTTTAGATTGTGTCTAGGAAAATATTTCTTTTTTTCCTATTATTCGTTTTAATTGATATTAATATATGATGTTATCGTGATTAATTATAAATGAATTACAGTAATTAATTTACATTTGTCTATAATGGTCGATAGGAATTTTTTAAATATATTGAAATGTACATTATAATAAAGGTATTTAGTTGAAAGTATATCAATAAACTATGATTATTAAACCATCAATCACACCTAATTAAATTTAATTATGATTTTATAAAATATACTCATAAAGATTTGACGTTGTTTAAATCCTTGACTGTTTTATATGCAAATTGGAAATTTTATCAAAATTACCGATCAATAATTCAATGTTATTTTCTCCCGAGTATTATTGTACCATTTGTATTGGTAGGACCCATTTACATTGAACATTTAGTTAGCATTGAAATTACCTATTGTTCAGTCACTAATTCAATGACGATGTTACAAGTGAACAGTACATAATATTATTTAATTAAATTCGAAAAATGTAAACTAATAACAAACTAAACATAATATAAAACAATTAGTATTTTTAATAAAACTAACCGCACACAATCTCCCTATTTTCTTTGCGCCTTAGTAAATAATCATTAGATGCATTAATTACAATGAGAGAATTGCAACTCGCTCACATTGTCTGCCCATAAACGCATACGTGATAAATTATTGTAAATACATTACGACATTTAACGATAATTCAATATTGAAACACTCCCAATGCAAATACAATAAAACACTTGCAGCTAGGTTTTAGCATCGATTGCCACTGACATAATTAGCATTAGGAGTAAGTGTTATTTAAAGCAAAGGCTCAATTAATAATTTTTTTTTATTACTTTCTTGACTGGAACATTGAATAGTTATGTAAATATCGGTCGTATAATATTATGCTCATTTATATTCATCGCGCTCAAACAACAATTTTCTTGTAACCGCACTTCTGGTTTTCTTTGTTTAATTGCAATTACAAACTAATCGATAGAATTTAATTTCGATTCCAGACTCAAGTGATTGTTAAAATAATTATGAAGCTGGCAGGGGCTTTGGTCTTCGCCTCGGCGATGATTGCTATCACGGCGTCCCCATTCGAATTGACAAAAGAATATATGGATAAATATCGAGTGGGTGTGCAAGAATTAATCAAAGCTGCCAAAGAATATGTCCCCAAGGAATTCAGTTTCGAAAAGTTATTCAAGGATAAAGAAGTTCTCAAACGTAAGCTAATACGCACAAATTTACAAATCGGAACAATGCAAATATTCCCCATCATTTTTAGATCCCCACGAATTCGACTTTATTATAGTAGGCGCAGGGACATCCGGCGCAGTCCTCGCCTCCCGTCTTTCAGAAATCCCGGAATACAAAGTACTTCTCCTGGAAGCAGGAGCGCAGGAAACTCCCATAACAAAAATCCCCGCAATGCATCCTCATGCAGCTAGTCTTAATCGATGGGGATATAAAACCGTTCCCCAAGACCATTGGTGTTTCGATCAAGAAAACCATCAATGTCCCGTGCCCGCAGCCAAAATAATCGGAGGTACAACTTCAGTGAACGAAATGGTATATAACAGAGGAAACAAACGCGATTTTGACACTTGGGCAGATGAAGAAAACAAAGAATGGTGTTATGACGACGTATTGCCTTACTTTAAGAAATCCGAAAACGCCCATCTACATAATTTCGATAGAAACTTCCATAGTTCCGGTGGTCCACAAAGCGTAGAAGATAATGATATTCAACACAACGCCACTAAGAACTTCCTCAGAGCGGGCAAAGAATTACATCACAATATTGTAGATTATAATGGAAAGGAACAACTTGGTTTTAGCAGTATTCAATTGATGACTCTGCATGGCGAAAGAAAAAGCGTATTTTCTTCATTCATCGAAAACGTAAGAAGGAAGAATCTGTTCGTCCTAAAGGGAAACGTCGTAGTTGAAGTATTAATTAGCCCGCATACAAAAGAAGCCCAAGGTATTAAATATATTGACCCATCAGGAAAAGTCAAAACGGTTAAAGCTACAAAAGAAGTGATCCTGAGTGCTGGAGCCTTAAATAGCGCAAAATTGCTTATGCTAAGTGGAGTAGGCCCCAAGGACACATTACATGATTTAGGCATTGAATGTTTGGTGGATTCGCCAGTTGGAAAGCACCTAAAAGATCATCCTAGAGTGGATGTTCATTTTGTACCACCACTAGTGCATACTCACGAAGAGGTCATAAAAGAAGAGAAAGAAAAGGCTAAGAGAGAGGTAACAGAAGTAATCGATGAAGATGACCACCACCACCATCATCATCATACGCATGAAGCGCATATTCACGATGAAAAACATGATCATGCTGAGCATGTACATGTAGGCGAGGATGTTCAACATGATGATGATGATGCTGACGAAGATCTCCTTCAATATCTGAAAAACTCCAACGGAGTATTAACGCAACCAAGAATCAAAGCGATGGCTCAAGTAAAAACGCCCTCTTCGAAGACCCCAGCTAAACATCCTGATGTGCAACTCTCATTGCGTCAAAATAATCCGCATCTGGATGAAGTCATCATATCTGTATCCATAAATCATCCAAAATCAAGTGGCTATGTGACTCTAGCATCTAAAGATCAACTCAAGTTCCCTCTAATCAATCCCAACTTTTATTCCGACGAAGACGAGCATGATATTAGAACAATGAAAGAAGGTTTAGCGGCAGCCAGAGTAGTCGCTCATGAAATGGGCCTTAAGGAGATTGAAGACCCAATTTGTAGTAAAGAAACAAACAAGGAAATCGAAGATGTGGATGAATGTATCATTAAACATAGAACTAGGCTCTCTGGAGATTTCACTGGTAGTGCTATCATGGGGCATGACGAGAAGCATTCGGTTGTCGATAACGCGTTACAGGTGCACGGTGTGCATAAGTTAAGGGTTGTTGATTTGGCCGTTGTGCCTGTGAGTATTACAGGTGACGTACGTGCAACAGGTATTATGATTGCTGAGAAGGCTGGGGATTTGATTAAGCATACATGGAAATAAGCCGAATTTACTATGATGTTGGTGATTAATAATTAAATTATATTTTCATGGGCTATTTTTGTATGAAATGTAATTAGGGAATATAATAAATTTCATTTCTCGATTTACTTAGCACATTTTCTAAATACGTTTATGTATACCAATTCATATTTTCAATGTTCAATGGCATTGCGAATCTAGTACCTGCACGTTTCTTTATGAGAGAACATTGACTGACAAATATAGTTTAATATAGTACACCTTGGACTTTAATTTAATATCTATTTTGCGAAGGTAAATTATGTTTTCGTGTGAAGATCAAAACCAGTCACCAATACTTGATAGATAATTGTATATGTATATCTAATTTTATAGGAATTAATATTAAAAGTTACCTCGTATTTTTTCCTACGTTCATTCATTCATTCCGTTCTCTTGCGATCTAGCAGAACGCTAGATCATACAAGTTTTCAATCATTACCGCTCCGGTTGTCATAACAAACTTTAATTGTTCATGCTAATCGTGTGATTAATTAGAAGTAATTATTTTACGTAAAGTTGCCAATCGCGTAAATGATGCTAGATTAAGTAATATATAAATCAGTGGAAAATGCAAGTAAAATAATCACTTGTTGAGTGTTACCTGTCCAAGTGAAATGTATAATATACGTGTTTATATAAAAACTAATGTTTGGTGCAATTTTTTAAAGCAAAAGTTGATTTGTAGCACTCAACCAAGATGAATTTCTTATGCAAAGTTACGGTTTTGCCCGTTATAATTCTTTTGATGGGAACTACTATTATATCTACTGGTGACTTAGATGAAATAAACATTTTATCTATCGTATGGGAGCACATTATCCATTTTATAAGGATATTAGGAATTTCTATAACCGGAATTAATGTGCGCATAACACCAATCAACGATTTAAGTTAGCAACAATGATGTTTTTCCTACTTTTCACATTTTAATTCAATTATTTTTGTAGAAGCTTCCTACGACTTTATTATAGTTGGTGCAGGTTCATCAGGAGCAGTTTTAGCAAGTCGCTTAACCGAGGAAAATTTCACAGTTTTGCTATTAGAAGCCGGAAAGACCGAAAACGCTTTTGCCCAAGTTCCTCTTTTCGCACCACTCCTCCAGGAAAGTACAAGCATATTATAATGTACAATAGCTAATTATTGTTTATATATTTGAATTATATTTACAGTTGTCAGACTATAATTGGGGCTACCTGACAGAGGCACAAGAGAACATTTGCCTCGCTATGATTAACCAACAATGTGCTTTCCCACGTGGCAAAGCTCTTGGCGGGTCCAGTGTTATTAACTATATGATTTACACCAGAGGATCACGATATGATTATAAAAAATTTGCGAAAAAAGTGGGTGATTCTACCTATGAATATGAAAATGTCCTGCCTTACTTTAAAAAGTCCGAAAGAGTGATGCTTGATAACTACGACTCGAAATATCACGACTCTAATGGGTTATTGAGCATATCAAGAAGTTTCGTAGGGCCATTGACAGATATATTTATTAAAGCTGGGGAAGCATTAGGATTTAAAGAAATTGATTACAATGGAGCAAATATTATTGGGTTTAGTCCCATGCAAGCAACTATTTTTCGAGGTATAACAAATAATTTATTCGTGCAAGTTATCATGTAATCATGTAATGACTGACTATATTAATAATTTTAGGAAAAAGGCATTCAGTCGCAAAAGCATTTTTAGAAAATCAATCAGCAAGAGAAAATCTAGATATACGATTGGGATCTTTTGCTACAAAGATATTGATAAATGAAGAAATTAAAGAAGCCACTGGAATTGAATTTGTGCATAAAGGGGTAACTTATTTGGTCAATGCTAGTAAGGAAATTATCATATCATCAGGAGCATTTAATACACCTAAACTACTAATGCAATCCGGAATTGGACCTAAAGAACACCTTAAAGCTTTCGGTGTGTAACTAATATACCTAAAGCCTCTTATAATTTCAACTTTGTTTTAGGTATTAAAGTGATTGAAGACCTGCCAGTTGGAGAAAACTTACGCGATCATTTAAGTTACATAGGTTTAACATTCTTAGTTAATGAAACAACTGAACCAGCATCTCAAGTTTTTGACCTTGACAGAGTAAAGAAATGGGTTGTTGAAGGTGAAGGTCCATTGGCTTCACTTGGAGGAATTGAAGGTATAGCTTACATTAATAGCAAAAGGTCATATAAAAAATTAACTCAAGATCGTGAAGACGAAAACCCAGACATTGAGTTAATCTTCGTAGGTGGTGGCAGTTTATCTAGTGATTATGGCGTTTTCAATCGTCGTCTGCAAAGGATAACAGATAATTTCTATTATGATTTTTTTAAGCCAAATGAAGGTTAGATGCTAGTCAACTTAAAACTGTAATACCTATTTAACTAGAAGTATCTAATTTATTTATTTACAGGAACACCCGCTTGGACTATATTTCCAATGCTTCTTCATCCAAAATCCAAAGGAAAACTTTTATTAAAATCTACGAATCCTTTCGACGCGCCACGCATGATACCAAATTTTTTATCGCATCCCGAAGATAGAGCTACTTTAATTCGCGCAATTAAATTCATCTTGAGATTAGCAAAGACGTCTCCGTTTCAAAAATACGATACTAAACTAAGCCAAATTCCCATCCCTCAATGCCGCAAGTATCTAAGAAACATTGGCACACCTCCAGAAAACGACCAAGGTTATGAATCATCCAATAACAACGCAATATTCAATAATACTGCAACATTTATCCGATATGAACTCGAAGATGAATATTGGAACTGTGCTCTGGAATATCTTACAGTTACATTGCACCATCAAGTGGGAACATGCAAAATGTCCAAGGAAGATGATCCCAGTGGCGTGGTTCTTTCCAATTTTAAAGTTAAAAATTTTAATAATCTAAGAGTTGTCGATACTAGTGTTATACCCATGCCATTGACAGCTCATACTAATGCACCTGCGATTATGTTGGGTGAGAAAGCCGCTGATATTATTAAAAATACTTATTATAATCATTAAGTAGTACATAGCTTCTTAATAAATTAAAAGATTTTGTAAACCTGCCTGGCTAGTTATACTAGGGCATTGACCGCATAATAGTGGGGAAAGCTTTAAAAAACTATATAGTAAGAAAGGGGTGCTAAAAGGGTGCGTAACGAGAGAAAGTAGTTAGGCAGAATACTGTCGCCAGTGAAAGCGTTATAAAAGCGTGCAAAATCGATGAACGATTCATGTCGAACCAACCGCGGTGGCGTAAATTTGGGTTACAATATTTACTTGCTCTACATTTAGTTGTGGAATTTAGGCAAATGTTATATAAACAATAAGATGATATAAAGTAAATGGATTAAATTAAATATATTCGAATGTATGTTTGGATCAAATGGACGCTTTTTGCGTCTGACTAACTTTCGAAAGGAAATTGAGTAATGCAATCTGATTTTTCCGCAATCTCGCTTACGGCAATTTTCATTTGATTGTACCCAGTTTCACGATAAGTTTGTACTTTTTTAATGATTAATGATATCATTCTGGCACTATTATTGCATATTAGCTAACACTCGGCTAGCAAGTAAACCTAGTGTAAACCGAGAAGTATAAAGTAATTTCGCATTAAAGTATTTTTTTGGGATACCCTGATTATGCCCCACCCCTCTACGATGCCAAATCTTTGCATTATATCACCGAATGACCCTGTATATTCATATTTCGTGTATATATTTAACGAAAACATATCAATAACTTTATTGTAGCTAATACAGGAAATGTAATTATCAACTAAAAACGCAGTAATTAAATAATTTCATGGAATAACTACCTGTACTATTCAGTAACAAAATACAATCAAGAAAATGGCAAAATACCTGGCTTTTTTACAAAAGTATACAATAAATCCACATATGTATGTATATATATTATATTCTAACGCTAACGTAACTAATTCTTAAGATTTTAAAACAAAATAATTGACAATTATACACACAAAAAACCTATAAATAAACGAATTCGAATAGATAATGCTAATTTTAGAAGCACATAAAAATGCCAGCCAGTCAGTTTCTGTTTCTTGAGGCGAAAAGTTCGTCCACTATCGCGCAATACTAACTAACCAGCAGTAGTCCTTGAAACAAACACGTCAAATAAAAATTTTAAAAAAGAAACATAAAAGACAACGATGATTAACATTCAATTTCAGTTGGAATCAAACATCTAATAATATTCTAAGTGTATGAAAACTACCGCATCTCAATTACATTCCAAGCAATTATTACTATGCTACTACGCCTAACTTCATGCCCCCGAAACACTTGTTTTAATTTTAAGCCTGTATCCATGCCAACGACCGCGTTGAAGTGTCGCTATTTATCACAGTTGCAACATTAACAAATTAAAGTAATTGAAATAATCAATAACAATGTATATTTGAAACTCAACATTCTACACTTATAGTTATCCAAGCGCTAGAATTTCGCAATAAGAGAGCCAAAAATAGATCTTAATGTTAATAAATAAACTAGATTACTCTTTTGTGTACATTATACGCCCGTGGTTCGACATTCAACATGTAAATATGTACATGTATCGATTACGATCGGAAATATAAGCAAAAATTACCTGAAACGATGAGAGCCTCATTCGGTCCGACCGTATGTATATTCCCCATGATTCCTTCAAATCCCAAACTACAAATATATGAATTAATTGATTGATAGGCACTAGTTGATATAGCCAAATTGTTCCAGTTTCATGTTGTGTGTTAGAAATTGTTAGAGAAAAACAGTATAAATTGCACTTAACATATTTTTGTTAAGTACAATTGATCACGAGACAGTTTATATGGCTAATTTTAATCTTAATTATAAATACAATTATCTTTCTGTGCTATCATAGAAAGGAATTTTGATGAAGTGTTATGAAGAAAACAACCTACTATCGCAAAAACTGGCGGAAACAAGAAACGTGGAATAATTTGAACGACAATGTTAATAATTACCACGGATAACTTAACAATTATTAATTGTTGCAATGCACTACCACTTTTATCAAACTCTATCACTATTAGGTTATGTTTGTTAGAAATCCAAACAAAATTCTGACAGATTCTAGGAATAGTTACGCAATATGCCGCAAAATGGTGATTTCAAAGCGTCGACAAGAATCATATTCTTAATTCATAAAATTTATAAATAATTCTGCTTCTAATATTTCCATATAAATTTAGATATTTAAAATTATAAATTATCAATTTAAAAATAGATTCTATTCATACTCTAAGCACAACAAAAAGCTTGCCATTTTGTGATCAAATTTGTTTATTATCTAAACCAACTAATTTTTGTTCAGAATATTACCTAATTTTATAAATCCTTCTAAAGTTTCTAAATTGATATATTCATATTTTTTATATAATAAATAATATTAAATTATATTTTCTAAATAAAACTATTGTGATGGCGCCACCATTCAATCACGTATACAGCTTCTAGCGCTTTATAAACACCGTAAACTCGTTGCTCTAATCGGTGCACCATCGCAAACGGCGTTACTTACTAAAGTGTGTGTTCGAATTAAATTGTTCAAAGGTACTAGACGCAATTACAAATGTCTAAATCTCATTTCATTATTGTTTAACTATCATGATTATCCAGCAATTACGTTTATTGCGACACAGCCCATGACAAATATGTCGCGACATAACCTCCTTGAAATGGCATTAATCCTTTTTTATTTCTTTTAGGTATCATTAGACAAACGTTCTGCAATCGCAAGAGTGTAGAATGACCGACACGAGTGACCTAGACCGTCAAATCGAGCAGCTGAAACGCTGTGAAATTATAAAAGAAGCAGAGGTGAAAGCCCTTTGTGCCAAAGCACGAGAAATACTAGTGGAAGAGTCAAATGTGCAAAGAGTCGATTCTCCAGTCACTGTAAGATTTTTATTAATTATATGACAGCAATATTTTGAAAACTATTGAATTCATTTACTTTTAGGTTTGTGGTGATATTCATGGTCAATTCTATGATCTTAAGGAACTCTTTAAAGTAGGAGGAGATGTGCCTGAGACGAATTACTTATTCATGGGTGATTTTGTGGATCGAGGTTTTTACAGTGTGGAAACCTTTCTGTTGCTTTTAGCGCTCAAGGTAAATACTTTGAGTTATTTCTATTCGCATTATACATAAAAATGAATTTATTATTTTAGGTGCGTTATCCGGACCGAATTACTCTAATTCGCGGTAATCATGAATCACGTCAAATCACCCAAGTTTATGGCTTCTATGATGAATGTTTGCGCAAATATGGTTCCATCACCGTATGGCGATACTGTACTGAAATTTTCGACTATTTATCCCTGTCGGCTATTATTGATGGAAAGATTTTTTGTGTTCATGGCGGACTTTCGCCTTCAATTCAAACTCTGGATCAGATACGCACTATTGATAGGAAGCAAGAGGTGCCACACGATGGCCCAATGTGTGATTTGTTATGGAGCGATCCAGAAGGTATTTATGAGAAGATATAACGATTTATCTGTCTGTCGTATTAAATAATTTGATTCTATAGATACACAAGGTTGGGGAGTATCACCAAGAGGCGCCGGTTATCTATTTGGATCTGACGTCGTTTCCCAATTTAATTCTGCCAATGAAATTGACATGATTTGCCGGGCACATCAGCTCGTCATGGAAGGTTACAAATGGCACTTTAATGAGACTGTCCTGACTGTTTGGTCCGCGCCTAATTACTGCTACAGGTAATATATTAATTACTCTTGATTTATGTTTAATAATAAACTAAATAAAATTCAATCTATAGGTGTGGTAATGTAGCTGCAATATTAGAACTTAACGAACACCTTCAACGAGATTTTACGATATTTGAAGCAGCACCACAAGAAACACGCGGCATACCATCGAAGAAACCGCAAGCCGATTATTTCCTATAACCTAATGTCTAATATTCAGCGTGACCGATCATCATTCGTACCAAACTCTGATAATTCCCGTTTCGTCACCGGAAAACTACTATTAGTCTATTTATTATACAATACCAATCTGGCATCAGCAAGGCGTTCATTTCTCCGCAAGGGATTACAAGCTCTATCTCTATATCTTAATTAATTTGTAATACTTGCTACTTGAAATCATATTCATTCAAATTGGTCTGCATCTTATATTAAATAATTTAATATTAGCGGTATACAACATTTGTTTAGAGTATATTATAGGTTAATTAGTTTATGTTCAGTCTACAAAAGAATGAAAATAATAATCAAAACTTATTTCGAATGCAAAATTAGCAGAATCAATTCAAACAAACTTTTTCTTTTTAATATGTCAAATATAATCTAATTGTATATAAATACTTCGTTTGTCAACTAATTAATTGAAACAAATGCTAATACCTCAATCAGTTAAAGCATCACTTTTGTTTGTTGTACATTTTGTGAAACGATTGTTAATCTAACTGCCAAAAGTATTTTAACTGGACACGAATACCGAGCGAACAACCACATTTTTACTATTATAATTTGTGTTATGTAAGATTCCTGAGTTCTTTTTATAAAATAAATTAAAAGTTAAATGGAATAATTCTTGATGGTATTTAATATCTTGCATTTACCCAAGTAATTGGGCTTGCACGGCTGAATAAACTGATGTAACATTATATCTCCTATCCTGTGTAGTTGAATTCACCATTGTTGTAGACTGCCAATCCTCATTAATATATGGAATAACAGATGCATTATTAATCCGATCTAAAACATAAAGCAATCTTCATTTTGCCCCAATATGGGGCACAGATACATAACAACATGATATATATATTGTATACATTTATTTATTCTCAATAACAATAATTATATTTGTTTTTACAAATATCATTTTAAGCTGAAATGAAAAATAATTAATTAGTGTGCCTGCAAAAAGAAAAGGTGGTGGTAAGGTGAGGAAGGAAACACAAATTATAAATTTACTCATATCTTAAATAAATAACTTAAATATTTCATAAAAGTGACAACTTGACTATTTAGCAACAATAATCGAGGATGAATGAATTTAAAATGCATAAATTATGCAACAAGCAAATAATTATTGCGCTGTTAGCCAATTTGTCGATCTGAAAGAGAACG